>BQNB010187764.1:0-12010 GCA_026074375.1 Tanacetum coccineum
ATGCAAGCTCACCTTTATAAGAAAATAGGATTGGGGATTGTCAAATACGATGAAGGGTTCATTCATACTTCAAATACTTCACCTCCTCCACTTTAAAATCACCCTCAACCATGAGGTCCTCTTTTCATACCTTTAACTTATATATATATATATGAAGTATCTACTTTCTTTTCATGCCTTCTTCTCATCTATCACGGCCTTCTCTAAATTATCCAAGAAACACAAAACCACCTCAACCTTATTTCTCATGTTTTCTTCCTATTCCTCCAACCTATATACTTGGAGCACCTACCTTTTCCTCATTCCTTCAACCTATACACTCGAAGTACCTGCCTTCTTCTCTTGCCTACTTCTCACCTCTCATGACCTTTTCTAAACTATCCAAGAAACACATAATCACCTTTACCTTTATTTCTCATATCTTCTCCTCATACCTCAAACCTATATAACCGAAGCACATACCCACTTCTCATGTCTTCTTCTCAAACCTCCAACCTATATTCCTCAAAAATTATCCACATAATACCGTTTTACTTTGACAAAAGGGGAGAAAGGGAGTGTAAACAAATAACATTTAAACTTTACTATGTGTTATAGTTTACGTAGTTTGTCATCATCAAAAAGGGGGAGATTGTTAGTGCAAATATTGCGATATTTAATCTATACGATCTCTTTATGTTTTGGTGATGACAAACATGTAACTTATATTACGTAACGTAAAGTGCACAAGTTACTCGTAATCACAAATCATCAATGCATACATGCATCTACATCTCTCGACGTCTCAAGTCTACATCAACATCGACATTTGTTTGCACCCGACATAAATCACTTAAGGTATGTAAAAACAACATTAAACTTTTAAGATGATCAAAGAAATAAGTTTTTGTCTAAAAAATTAAATTTTTATAAATGTAACAAAACAATTTCTCAAAAATTAATTAGACAAATTATTTTTGAGTTATAAATAAATATTTTATGTGGTAATTATTTTAAAATTCAAATCAGGTTATTTCCTCCCTAAAACAAGTGTCACTTCACCAGATAAACATTTTACCATAAGAAGACAAAAATAGGAGCGTCTATCGGGGGAGCCCTCATAAATACGGCGGTCCCCCCAGCGGCCCCCTAATATATCTGGGGGTCGTCACTTTCAGACAGGCAATTTTTAGATCCTATAAATAGTGGGTTACTTCCAACTATTTCAACAACCTTTTGCACATATTTTTTAGTTCTTTCTCTCTCTAGATATCACTAAATCTCTATAAACTCTTTGATCATTTAACTTGATTAATCTTGTTTAAATATGATCCAATCTTCTATCCTTTCCTTAAATGCAAGAGAAGAACTTCGGTCATCTTTAAGATCTGAAGTTATGTAGTCTAGTTAGTACATTTGAAACATTTGTTACATATAGATCGAGTCCATGTCTTCCAATCTTTAGTAGTTTGTAGATCCGAATGATGTATATATTTGGATGGGTTGATTGTGGGTTGGTTAGTATTTTAGGCCTTAATATACATTGGTGAAGTGGTAGATTGATTCTAGCTAAGATTAAGACTCAACATTTAGCTTAGTGTCAGAAAATAATGTTACCGACGTGGTTTATGTGTTTAGGCCATAAAACACAAGGTTTGTTATGTTGGGCCATAAAACATAACGGGTTTGGTTGTACCCGAAGAAGAACTCGGCATCTAGCTTAGTGTTGGAAAATAATGTAACCAAGGCTATAAGGTTTTCTCCACCGAAAGGGAGCTTGTTGATTAGTGAAGTAACTCTCGAGTTGGATACTCGGGGAGTGGAGTAGGGAGAACAGGAGCTTCATGACCAAACCACTATAAATCATCGTATCCGGTTTGCATTTCCTTTAACTTATCTCTTTACATTTTTATTTACTTTATCGCTTTACTTTTATATTTGCATTGTGTTCATGATTGTGTTGATAGTTACGTATATTGTGTTACGTGTGATTGTGTAGTACTTTGTAGTTAATATTATGATTGAGCTTGTATTGTTAAGATATGTGCTAGTTGTTGTAAATCTATTATCGACACTTCTCATATTGCGTCTAACTTGATTGGTGATTTGATACGAAAGATCTAGTCCAAAAACATTTGTTGGAGGCGGTCCCCTAAATCAGGTGGCCCCTTGATTTATCCAGGCGGCTCCCATATATTTATGGGACCGCCGACAGTGAGTTTTGTAATGACTAATCTAAAGTTTTTTTTATAAAGGAAACGTATTCACCCCCTACGGTTTCCATAATTTATTCACACGCGTATCTTCTTAATGAATAATTTCTTTAAAAATCAACATGATTCCACAGGTTTATAAGTTATTTATCAATGGATTAAAGTTCTCAGGTCTTCCATACTATAAACTTGTGTTAAAGTAGGAGTCCCCATAATGTTGCTGAGAAGTATTGATCAAGCAAATAGATTATGTAACAGGACAAGACTTCGAGTTCTTAAATTAACAAGAACTTCTATTCAGGCACAAATCACTAACGGAACAAACTTTAGAGAACATGTTATCATAACAAGGTTGAGAATTACTTCGTTTGATAAACGTTTACTGCTTAAGATTGTCAGGTAAAATATCCGCTGCCTGTTTCGTTTGTTATGACAATTGTTATGACAACTGTTATGACAACTGTTATGACAATTAACAAGAGTCAGGGTTAATCGCTTTCAAAAGTTGGTTTGTACCTACCACGTCCTGTTTTCACATATGGACAACTATACGTTGTAGTTTCAAGAGTCAAAAGCAAAAAAGGTTTGAAGGTTTTCGTCTGGGATGGGGATGGTAATATCTCAAAAGCTACTACAAATGTCGTATACAAAGAAGTACTTTAAGGTTTATGGTTAAGGTTTAAGAGGTATTGGTGCGCAAAACAAGTTCTAAAATTAACAAGAACTTCTAGTATTGCGCAAATCATTAACGGGACACACTTTGGAAAGAAGGTTATCATACCAAGGTAGAGTATTACTTAATAGGATAAGCATTTACCGCTTAAGATCGTCAGAAAATAATTTCCTTTGTCAGTTTCATTTGCCATGACTATTAACAAGAGTCAGGGTCAATCGCTCTTAAAAGTGGGTTTGTACCTGTCACGTCCTGTTTTCACACATTGACAGCTATACGTTGTTGTTTCAAGAGTAACAAGCAAAAAATGTTTGAATGTTGTCGTTTGTGACTAGGATAGTAATATATCTAAAACTACTATAAATGTCGTCTACAAAGAAGTACTACTAGGTTTATGAACTACTTTTAAGAGGTATGTACAATATACATTTCACGTGCTTTTTATCGTATTCAAATTTCTACTAAATTAGTAATCAAAATCTACTTTTACTTACATTTTGTATTAATTATTAGGTGTTTTCGGAATGGACATTCGCTTCTCGATTGATTAACGCTCACGATTATTGCTATTCAAGCCCATCAAACTTAGAGATCAAATTGCATTTACGTTTATTATTATAATTCTTACAAACTCAATTGCGTGACGACTAATTCGCATATTCTCTTATTATTTCTTTTCATATATGAATGGAACATGTTTACGTTTGGTTTTTTTCTTACTTATTTACACACATAACTTATTACAAACATTTTTTTAAATACACCCGGAGTTACACAGGTTATTAAGCTAGTATGTGATATATTAAAGCGTCTTGGTGTGTTTAATTTGTGGGCACCATAAAATATAGTTACCAAAATTAAGGGAACTATATTGTTCGATCGTTATCAAATATACTAAAAGCCATTACAAAAACGGCATTACTTTGTGACGTTTTGGTGTTGGGCTCCTTTGAGCCTATTCCATTTGGTCCACTATGCGGTCTTTTTTTTAATCTTCATTTTTCTGATTTGATAATGTTAGATCATTCCATAGCTCCTTTTACACCCACCCTCATCATCACCCACCTTCATTAAAAGGTATGTTGTCGGTTAACAATGATAGATGACTAAATAGAATTAGTTTGTCTAGGTTCTATTTTTTATATGCTTAATTCTACATTATTACTTTATTGATTTTACTTGACATTATTGATGTATTGATTTTACTTTTAGGGTTTAGATTGAGCGGCTTTAGCTTTATGTTTGATTCAAGTGCTTATATATCAAGGTTTGTTAAATTTTTATTTTTCTTGGAGCTTTAATGAAACTATATGTTTTAATAGGTGTTTTGGTTTTTTACTTTTTTTTTGTCTATTAGGGTTTAGTTTTAGTTGATTCATAATTTATTTGAGGTGTTTTTAAGTATTTTGTTGATTTTAAAATTAGGGTTTTTGTTATTTTGAAGATAATTTTGTCCAGGATAACTTGCTGAAGCTGTTTGCAATTAGGGGGTTTCATCTTTTTTGTTTTCAACCCATCCAACAAAACTGTACGATTATCACGTAAGCTTCTTTGTTGAACTATATTGTACTTTTGATAGGAGATTGCGATCTAAAATTAGGTTTGTTAATGTGATGTTCTTTCTTTTGTTAGCCTTATATCATGCAACTTTTTAGACTCATGCCCCTACTAATGTGACTAAAAACGTTTTTATGTAAACAAAGAAAAAAAGGGTCTGAAATCCTTTGATACATTTAGTCAAAGAACATCTCAATATAGGGGTGTTACAAGGTACTACAACTTGATTTTATTTTTTTAGTACTATATGTTTTTTGTACATTTGAGTTGTAATTATATATGTGAATCTTTATTTGCAGCATGCATAGATGGACAGGTAGATATGAAGCACATTTATAGGTTAATAGCAGTTGGGATGAATGAGTTAGTGCTGACCGTCTAACGAAGTATACTGAGGAGAACATCGAGAAGCAAAAATTTCTAGAAAAAAACTCAGGGTGTGGACAAGAACTCGAAGTCTGGATGCTCAGCTCATACTAAGAAAAAAGTATTCAATGGTATGTTTCCTGACAAGTTATGTTAACTTGATCTTTTTCTCAAATCAGGATGTATATGTTTTCAATTTCATATTCTATGAAGTTAAGCTATTAAATAGACTTGAACATTAATGATTAACTTTTTCAAAACAAGTGGTCAACTTGCCTAGGTTTATGAGTATTAAATTGAACCCTGCAATAATAAGCCACGTTTACACATGTAAAATCATTTTATTCTGGAGTATCTTTTAGAACAAATTTTGGTTGAAACTATGGATGAACGAATAAAAAATACAATGTATGCATCTAGCTAGGTTTAATCCATGCTAGAATATTATGTTGAAAACACAGTGCACGTACCCATCAGGTTTAGGCTTGGCCTGTGACATTGACTTGCATGGGCCACAAAATTTCATTGGCTCGCCTAAACGCGAAACCACTTTCAGTAGGGGTGACGGTCAACCAGTTGGCTTTTTGTGTAAGTTAATAGCTTTGTAGACCTTTATCATTTTGGATGTTGACTTACATATGGTAGCTATTATGTTTTTAAATATTTTGCAGGCGGTCATTCTACCCGTTCTTGAGAGTACGTTATAACGGGCTCGGTCATTCTACTCGTTCTCGGCAACATTCGTTATGTGTTTAAATATCTTACGGGCGGTCATTCTACCTATGCTGGTAGATTACATTTATCCTTCGTGTTTTTTGCAGGCGGTCATTCTACCCGTTCTCGAGAGTAAACCAAAATGAATGCCTACAACGAACTACGAGGAAGAGCCAATTCCATAGATACGGTTCTAACAGGTAGAACCCTATGATTTATAAACCTCATCAACACTCTAGGAACAGTTGCATAACTATAACCCTCTTAACATAGTTGTCACTCAAATGGCTTCTCCCTGTGTTGACAGATTACATTGGCCGCATCCAAGGGATCAGTAGAGTTAACACATCGGGCGATGCAACTACAAATCATATCCACCGGAAAACAACTGAAATTCATACCTAAGGTAAATGTGTTGTCAAAAATGTTAGTATTAGTAGCTATATCAAAACATATATGCTAAAACCAGTAACGTTGCTCGTAGTGGTAACATCATTGGCCCAACCTTGTGGAATGAAATGATCACGGAATTTGATATGCACACATATGAATCAATGCAAAAACCTTGGATCACTACATACAACGGTATATTTCACCAACTATGTAACACCCCCAAATTGGGTCGCAGAGGAATAAGGGTCCGGGGCGTGTTACTTCTCAGATCAAAAACACAAGATATACATAGAATGACCAAAAAGTCGTTTTAAAACTAATACATTGGATTTAACAAATGTTTGATACAAATAGCCCGAAGCTTTAACTTGTTCATTGATATTATTACAAAGATACTGGTTCACAACACATGAGTTTCCCAAAACATAATGCAACCATATCTTTAGCATGACATCCCAAAACAAAATCACCAATGTATCCTTGGCATCTTATGCTTACTGATCTCCTTAAAAAACATTGCTTTAAAACCTCAACAATAATGTTGGTGAATTCATAGGTTTTATAAATCATATAATTGTAGGACCACAAGATTTTCCCCAAGTGTAATGATAATGCAACAGATGCAGACATCATATAAATGTAATTACGTTGCCCTAAGCTCATGACACTGAAGCTCGACATAAATGAATACCATATAAATGGCCTACATTGCCCATGATGATGTTCTAACCCGCAACATCCTATGTTCGACATGGTATACGTTCGTTTGCCCAGTGATAGCTAATCACCCGAACGGGGGATGCAATCCAAAAGATCTATTACATAACATTTCGTGCTCAACAATCCATAACTGACAGTTCATGATAAAGGGCTCAACGAGGGTATCGCACTTGGCAGAAACACGTAATCATAATGTAAAACTATCCACGTTGTGACAATTTAAAACAATGCATGTTTCTCACCCCAAAAACTTTAAAACAAATCATGTAAAACGTGGGGCTATGAACTCACCTTGAGTGAGCGAATATCAAGTATATCACAAATAATGCGTCACGCAAATCGTCAGATGCAACCTATTTAATTTAAGGTCGTATAAGTACTAATCACATTGGGTAACTACTACCATATATCATTCTATATAGCTAATCACCATCTAATTGTTTTGGTAAAATTGTGTTTAATAAGTTAAAACGTTTATAATTTCCGTTGTAGTAAAACTGGCGTAACTTTCGCGTTTCAAGTCCGTTTCTTGCGTTTCTTATGTCCACGTTTTCGTATTAAGACGAGTTATCAATATTTGACATTTTCATATTTTTAGTCCCCTGATGAACAGTACTTTTTACTGTTCACACCAGTTATAAAGTTATTTTTATAGTTTTAGTTATCGTAAAACCCGTAAACGTCGTATTTTATTCGTTATAGCTCCGTTTTTAGCGATTCTTTCGAGCACGTTCTTGTTATTGAAAGTCCTATCTATTTATGAGGTTTACAAAAATATATGTTTCTGTCATGAATAGTAACTTTTATAAAAATAGTTTTATAAAAGTATTTATTGTCGTAAACTCGCGTAATCCGTAACTTCTTCGTTATTGTTTGAAAAATCACGATTCTTATCTTTTTGGAATCCTAAAAATATGTGTGATTTAATAAAAATATCAAACCTTCTGTTTGTATAAGTTTTATAACTTGTTTTTATAAAAGTTATTTTATAAACCCGTTTAATTAACGTATAACTCGTAATTAGCGTATCTTTTTCGTTATTAATCCGTTTTTCGAGTTTCTTAGCTTTTTGGAATCGTCATGAGACGTACTATTTTATAAAAATATAAAATGGTCAGGTTGTATGTCGAATTAAAACAGAAAGTTTGGATGTCTTTCTTGAATTCATATGTAAACTTTGTTTTTATAACTTTCAACTTTGTAAATTACCACAAGTCTTTTATACCATATATATTATATGTCTTACATATAATAAAGTCCATTAGTCCATCTCTTGTCCAAAAGTCCATGATAACAAGTCCATAACAACTCTTTTAAACCATAATTTTCTTAAGTATACTTTATTTACTAGTTTATACATGAATCTTTTATACATTAATCAAAAGTGTACAATATCTATACTTCCATTGTATCCTTATTTTAGCATCCATATAACATAAATAAAGTCCATGAAACAAGATTAACAAGTCTTTTGCCTTACTTTTACTTGAAACTTATTAAGTGAACTTTTAAAACCCTAATTTGTATATATCCATTTTTACACTAAATCAACATGGTACAATACTTTTACATCTATTTTAACATGATATTATCAACATCATAACTTATGTAAAAGTGTACAAATCCATAATCACAAGTAAATTCCTTTTTACATGTTCAAAAGTGTCATAATGGTGATTTTGCTATATAAAACTAACATATGCATAAAATCATAATTATGAAAAGATGAGAGCTTTTAGATAACCTTATAGTGATGTATGATGATGGAAAACACAATCTAAACCCTTGTTTAGATTACAAACACAAGCTTACACAACTTGAAAACCCTAATTATCAAAATGAAACCCTAGCTTCCTTTCTAGTTTCAATACTTGTAAATGGTTAACCAATACTTCAAATCATCTTGAGGTATCTTAGATATGATGTGAGATTACTTGTATGTGTTGAAGAAGAGTTTGTATCTTAAGGAAGTCCATGGTCTTAGTCTTTGGTCAAACTTGGAGACTAAGGTGTTGATGTTCCCTAAATGAGAACATAATCCTCATGAAAATAAGATGTGTGTTTTTTTTAAACTAGATATTTTGTATCCATCTTCTATATAACCGGTTATACATGCATATGTATGTATATTTTAGTGATTTTTGTGTATTAGTATAAAAGTGGATATTTGTTGAAGCGAAGAAATATTTTTGTTGGGTTCCGGAATGCCTAAACTTAAGTTTATCGGCGAAACGAACCAATTTACGTAACCAATAAAAATAAAACAAAATAATTAAAATATTACTTGAGTAAAAGTTAATATATTGCTTTATAGATGAAAACTTTAATTCGTTTTGGTGCCTGTTTTACGTTGATTTGGAGATTCTTAGATTACGTGATTTAGACGTAATAATTTAAAAATTAAAAGCAAACGCGTACTTATAGCTTATTTGAGAAGTGGCTTATTTATAAGCTTATTGTCTTCATCCTTTCTTCGAATAAGCCTTGATAGCTTTTTAGCTTATTCTAGTTTTTATTTCAAAAGTAGTTTTTTTATAGATTTAATCTAGTTTTATTTTTACAAAGATTAGTTTTCAAAATAGCTTATTTTTCTAAAAAAGTTTTCATCTTATTAGCTTATTATTTTTAGATCTAATCCTTAAATATACCCGTCTCTAGTTCACTTGATTGAACACCTTGGTTTCGGGTGGATTAGATCTAAAGTTTATAGATCTTATATTTTTTAGCTTATTTTCTAGCATAAAGTTTATTGTTTTTTTTAATTCTAGCTTATATTCTTAGATCTAAATCTTTAAATATACCCGATCCAAGTTCACTTGATTGAACACCTTAGTTTCGGGTAGATTTAGATCTAAAGTTTTCATCTTTTTATTAGCTTATTGTTTTTAGAATAAATTCTAGCTTATTTTGTCTTAGTAGCTTAATATTATCTTGTTCATCTTAATCCTTGTTTGTTTTAATGTTGATAAAATCTATCCAACACTTAGGCGAGGAGCTTATGGGTCTTATAAGCTTATTTTACTATTAAAGTTTAAAGCTTTTTAGTTTTTAAGGCTATTTAGTATATAAAGTTTGTAGCTTTATTAACTAAGTAGTCATAAAAACTAATAAAGTTTTAATCTTTAGTGTTTAATTAAGTTTATAAGATCGGGTGGTTTAAATTCGTCTCCATTTTCTTCAATCGGTTTTTCTTTCTTTTCCGTTTCTCTTATTAGTAGTTGTAGCTTATTATTTAGTTTAAAAATGTTTGCTTTGTTGATTAGTGTTAGTTTTATTAATATGTGTAGTGAGTAGATTTTTATATATGCTTGTTAAGTGTTAAATTGTTTAGAGAATTAAGTTTGATTAATAAAGAGGAGAAAATATTGATTAGTGATTTTTATATTACTTAAATTATTGTTTTGGTTATTCGAGCGGGAAAAAGCCGTAAGAATAATTAGGTAATAATTTAGTAATCGATATCTTAATAAGAGTTGTTTTCAATATAAGCCAACGTTGTGAGAAGATAATTTGTTAGAAAGATATTGGTTCATCAATAAGGACTTAATTGTATGTTTAATTCACACTTAAGGATCTAGTCAATACACTTAGCAAGCATATCTTTTATAATATATCGTTCTTCGTTTAATTACTCGCTATTTGCTATCTAGTTTTTAAATAGTTTAATTAAATTTTTAGTTTAGAACCAAAAACAAAAATATTCGATATTCAAGCATCAAACAAAACGCTTTCGTGGATTTCAAATTCATCTCTCATCGGGATACGACATCCGGGAGATAAATTTCAATTAATTAGTGTAGCTTTAGTATAAAAATGTTTTGCTTTGCTTATTTGATTATGATGAGTAGCGAGTAGTTTAATTTGTGCTTGTTAAGTGAAATTGTGAATTAGGATTTAAGTGTGGATTTAAAAAAGGTTTAATTAATAATTTTGGATTATTTAGATTTATAGTTTGAATGGCAAAAGCCGGAGAAATAGTCAAACTACACATCTAGTAATTAATATCTTTTCAAGAGGTTTTTATCAAAATGAACCAATGTTGTGAGGGAATTAATTCGTTAATAAACCTAAATTCACACTTAATGAACTTTTCATGTCACTTAGCAAGCATATTAGTCATTTATATTTTTTAAGCATATTTGTCATTTATATCTTTTAGATCAATTTTAGTATAACCTTGTAGTTTTAAATCTTAGAATTAATATTAGTTTAATTTTTAGTTTAAAAATAGTTTAAAACCAAAACCAAAAACTTTTATGACAATCAAGCTCGATTTACAACTTGAACGTAGATTTCCATTCACCTCTCGCTGAGGAAAACGATACCCGTGTTGATTACTTTTTATTCTTTCCTAAGAATAATTTGTATGATACTTTGCTTGCGTATACGTATATGTATTTCTATAAATATATATTATATATCTGAGGGTTTATTTGATAAACGCGTGTGAAAACGACGAACATCTGAGACCGACACCCTTCTTTCTCATTTTCATAATTCTTTTCCTGATTATGAAGCATTTTGCTTTGATATTAAAGAGAAGAGTAGTGGCAGTACCACCCCTTATTTCGATCATTCTCTTCCAGATTATGAAGCATTATGCTTTGATGTTAATTATCAAGAAGAAAAGAGTAGTGGCAGTACCACTTTTCATTCTGATCTCTCTCTTCTTGAATATGAAACGTTTCACTTTGATCTTTCTATTTATCATCTTCCTCCTGCCGATAGGAGTGATTCTCATCATGAGTTCGCCGATGAACTCGCTCACATCATATCTTCACCGGAGTATGATTGTTTTTACTTCGAATTTGAGCCCGACCCAGGAGAGTTGACTAGACTCTTTGAAGAAAATATAGCTGAAGATTCAACCAAGGAACTTACAAGTCCTGAGCTTAATGATTTTCCTCTCCTCTTATCTGATTGTGACTACTTTTTCTGAAGATTTTTCTGAGATCAATCTTTTAGTCTCATTTCCTTTCGGAAATAAAGACAAAAATTTTGATCCCAGAATATTCATTATCAAAGGAGTCCAATCTCAGAGATTTCATATTCTTCCACTGGATAATTTTTCTCCTATCTCATTCGTCGGTGATTCTCTTTTCCTGGCCGATCCTTCTGAGATCGAAACTTTTCTATCATTTCCTTCTGGAAATGAAGACAAAGTTTTTGATCCTATAATTCTCATTATTGATGGAGTTTTCTATTTCAAGAGAAAATCTCCACATCTACAGATTGATAATTTCATGATCGATAAATGTCATATCTTAAGTGAAATTTCCTTGAAGATTAAATCTTTCGTCAGTTTTCTCCCCAAGAACAAAGAAATTCGGGGCGAGTCAAGCTAGTGACTCATTAATAAACAAGCGCTTCTCAGGAGGCAACTCGTGTTTGTCCT
>BQNB010187768.1:0-12010 GCA_026074375.1 Tanacetum coccineum
TTAATGTACAAGTCAATAATGCAAGAAAGTTAAACTAGGTCATTTTACCTCCAAATTCATTCTAGTTTCTTACTACCACTTTAGCATAAGGTACAAGCACTTAATGCATGAATTCTAAACCTTAAAATTAAACCCTAATTCATCCTAAAACCCTAATTTAAAACCCTAAACCCTAAATGAAACCCTAAAACCCTAATTTCACTTTAAACCTAAAACTAAACCCTAAACCTTAAAACTAAGCCTTAAACCTTAATCCTAAACCCTAAACCTTAATCCTAAAACTAATCATAAACCCTAAACTATCTTAAACTATAACCCTAACTCGAATTAAAACCAAAAATCCTAACCCAAAACAATAACCTACCCGACACCATTTTTACTTCATTTTTACCCATTTTAAACTAAGCTAGCATCCTACCACCTCTCAAGCATCACCATGACCTCACAAGTAGTCTACCAAGTAGCTCCATCACCTCCCTTGGCCACCAAGTCTTTTCTTGTCACCACCTTGTCACCCTTTTGTAGCCGAACCCTCATACACCCTCCACATCCTTCCACCATTCAATCCTACTCTTCTAGCTCTCAATACTCATCATAATAGCTCCCATGAATCACCTAAGATAGCTTTGACACTAATCAAATAAGAAAACTTGGGCATAAAGGCTTTCCAAGCACTATATAAGTCAAAACATACACCCTCTTTCAATCACACCTCAAGTTTCATCATAAACACAAATGGAGTCTTAAATCAGACCAAGAAGGATCAAGTTAAGTCCCTAAGCTCAGAATAGAAGCCAAGAATCAAGAAAAATGAGCCCTTGAAGTCATTACTAGGCGTACAAACCCAAAAACCCCATTTCGACCCATTTTAGCTCAAGTAAGCTCAAAATCTTGTTCAATAAGCTTATAATCTGTATTAGAATGTTCATAATACTCTTAAGATCATATATGAACTCTTGTTAAAGCCTTGAATCCTCAAACCCATGTGTTTTTGGTAAAAACCCTAAAAATGACCCGTTTTGATTTTCTAGCTAACGAATCCTTTTTCTAAACTTTTGTTACATTAGAACATCTTATTTTTGCTTATTCTAATAAGCTATAACCTGCAAATATCATTTGGAACCCTAAAATAAGCTTGCATGGCTTTTTGGACTTGTTTTGTAAATTATTTCCATGCAAGGGGTATATATCGTAACTTTCTGAAATTTATAACTAAAGGGGCTGAAAATGTCATTATTCCAAAGTTATAACTATAAGGACCTATCTTTCCAAGTTCTAAAGTTAAAGGTTTAAATTATATATACTTTATATATAAAGGACTAAACTTGTAAAAGTTTATAAACCAAGGGTATATATTGCCATTTTTGCAAACTTGAAAATATAAAATATAATATTTTTATATAAATTATAAAAATATATATTAATATTATAAAACTCAATTTTATTAAAACCCGATAAATTTATCGCTATTAATCAACGATCAACGCATTATAAAACAATTACGTTATATAATTATCGTAATTTATCATCGACTAACTTTTGAAGAAACTTAAAATTTTATCGTATCACGTTACTAGGGAGCTTCATGTGAGGAGTTTCATTTGGGTATACGTTTTGACGAGTTTGCTGGATTTACGATTTAAAGTGTCCTGGCTCCTCAAACGTTTACTACATGACCTTTGAATTATGATGGCCCGAACAGTGATACAATATTTCCATAAATTAATAAATCAAAGTAATACGTTAAACTTTATAAAGTTTTGAAACATAAACCATCACACTAAGACTTGACATATTACCCAGGTTGCGTGACGAGGCCGTTACTTTCACTTGATATACTTTTGCCATCAATCAGATTTTCCCTGTTAAGGTGAGTTCATAGCCTCGCATTTTAAATCTTCTAATGTTTTCATAAACCCGCGAGGGGGATACATGCTATAAACCATGAATATGAGTGTTTTTCCAACTGTATGCTATCCAGGGGGGGGGGGTGATATTTATTGCCTAAGTCCTTACTTTTGCCATTAAGACCCCACTATCATGAAACCGTTAATTACTTTTCAGAGTAAAGACGCGAATGCTAGTGAATAATCTATTCGGGACTGAACTTCCCCATTGGTATACCTATACTTTCGGTAACCAAACTACTCATTTAAATCACTATGTGGGTGTTTGGCAAAGGCACCTGTTGGGGAAACTTCTTGTAATTATTGATTATCTCAAGGTCTTAGTGTCATGAGCTTAGGGCAATAATACTGTTTTCTATAATAATTGTACTCATTGCAATTATTATACTTATGGGTGTATAACAACGTAACCCACTATTGAACTTGTATTCAAACTGTTTAACATAAACCTATGAATTTCACTCAACCATTGTGTTAACCTTTTTAGCATGTTTATCTCAGGTATTTGAGCAACTTATGGCACGGAGTGGCACGGACTTGAAGATGGCTAAACTATTATCTTCCAAACTTTATGTTTTCTTGTAGATTTTAGGACCTCTGTTTGTAAAAACTCTAATGAAATAATGAATGAGAACTAAATTTTCCAAAAACATCTCTTTACTATTCGTTTTCTATGATTATGACTTTTGTATTATGAAATAATACCCCAGATTAGCTTCCGTTGCTATATATGTCAAAATAGGGGTGTTATAGATTGGTATCAGAGCCAGGTTATAGAGAATAAGGTTGAAACCTTAACTATAACTACTTTTATTTTTCCATCCAAGAAAGTCCTCCGTGCCACTACATCTCCCGAATAGTAGGTAACGTACATTAATATTATACTATTATATAAATCTAACTTATGTTATTTACCACTGGTTGTTAACAGAGTGATGGCTTCTCCAACCACTCTACTTCAGATATTGAAGGATGCCTTTTTCCTCCAACTTTCCCAGACTATATCCCGCTTTACCTAACTACATGTCTCAACTTCACCAGGAAAACTTTTCTAAAGCTTTCAAATAACACATTTGTTTTTTTAAGTTTTTGTATTATTTTACTAATAGCTTCACCAACTCTTTCACTTTTTCATGATGACCCCTATATGAAGGTCATGCATGCATATTATGCTAAAGAATCACCTATTCCATGCCAACTATTATGCCTCCATCTTCAATGCTATCTCCAATGTTTAATCCTCAAGAATTTTTTCTTCCAGAGGAATTATTGCCATTTAAGAAACGAGGTCGTGACCGATCACCCTTCTCTACTTCTCTTCTGCCCTACCTTCAACGCATTTGAGATAGGAGAAAGCTCTCGTAAGACAAGTCTGGAACGTCACGAGGAGCAAATTGAGAAAATTTTGAATCATCTAGATGAACTCTCTCTCGACCGCATTAAGCACATAAAAGATAAAATAAAAGGTCTTGGAAATGGCCAGGTGATCATACAACAAGACTTTGACAATCTGGAAGCTGAACTCCAAGAGTATCATACTCAAATTGCTAAACTTCAAAGAAAGCAAATGGGAAATAACAGCAAGATTGCGCTGACTCGCTTCAGGATTGCTAATCTAGAACAAATCATTGAAGATATCCAGGTTCGTCACCAAGCAGATAAGGAAAGTCTTCTGAATGCAATCTATGAACTCAAGAACATCAGGAAGGACCATCGGACTACTAGATTAGATACTAGTTATAGCTTTTGTTAGAACCTAGCCACGGATGGTGTAGTATGAACTCACAACAATGTCAAATTTTGACTATGTACAGTACAAAGGCAAGTTGTTCATGATATAATATAATGGTGATCCCGTTTCATATTCATCATGTGTCCTATATTACATCTCCGTCTTCATCATTATGATCAATACCGTGACTTCTAATGGATCAGATGCTTTTTAGAATCCATAACAATAATAACTATGACTTTCAATACACTATTGCTAAGAAATTCTTAAATTTCAAAAATAAGCATTGCAATATAAGACTTGTCATTATCATTTCTATTACGTGTTTGTCTATGTTGATAAAAGCTTCCCAAAAGGACGTCCAACATCTGAAGCACCCAGCCAGACTCAGGCTGCCATCAAAAACTAGTTTGCTGAAGCCCATTTCCGCAGCTCTGGAAGTACACAGCCGCTAACAATGGCAGAATACTAATAATACCACCAGACTAAGAAAGCTCATTAGCAAGACAGTGTAGCTACAAAGAGTTCATAAGCCGCCACCTATCAAACATTCAAAGTTTCAGAAGAGCGTTGGTCCTATCCCACAATGGTTTTTGAGCGAACTGAATCTGTGTTCCCCGAGCACTTGTACCGAAGACTGCAAGTGAAGTTTGCACTGGGCTTTTAAACTGAAGAAGCCTATCCTGTGGAATTCTTTTGCCAACCTATAAGGATAGAAGAAGCTACCAAAATACCAGGGGGTTTTTTTTATATTTTTTTGAAAAAACAATTTTAAGAAGCTTTTAAAAAGACGTACATCCTGAACTGAGGTCCAAAAGATAGGAAGACGAATTTTACATCAGACATGTGACGGTGGGAATGATCTCATGGCTATGAGATAAGATTCCAGAATTGGCAACCTTGTATCCCCCTATGGTACAGATTCTGAGAAATGATGGAATTTTCATCAGGAGATTGCCTCGAATTATTGAACTGTGGGGAATGTTACTCTACCTGGCCTCTAACCTCAAACTCTAGAGGAAGCCATTAACATAGCCCAGAGGCTAATGGATCAGGTAACAAAGCATACTCCGGTACAAGTATCAAGTGATCACAAACGAAAGTTTAAAGACAGAAGAACTTTCAACAACAACAACTATTGTAACACCAACACCAACAACCACTACAATAATCACCAACCACAACAGAACAGAAGGCAGGAAACATTCCGGTCTTATGATGTCACTCCAACTGAAAACAATGGGTATACTAAAAACCGTACTTTGTGTAAGAAATGCACTCTGCATCACATAGGACCTTGCACTGTCAAGTGTAATACTTGTAACAAGGTGGGCCATCTGACCAAGAACTGCAGAAACAAAGGGCCAGCCACTTGAAGTAATCTGCTACCAGTGACAGTTAATTGTCATGCATGTGGAGAGAAAGGGCATTATGTAAATTAGTGCCGAAAGACCACCAACAACAATGCCCAGGGAAGAGCCTACATGCTGAGGGATAGGAATGCTCACCAAGACCCGAACATAGTCACGGGTATGTTCCTTCTAAACCAACATCTAGCTTGAGTATTATTTGATTCTGGAGCCGATAAAAGCTTCGTATCCATATCTCTTGCCTCTATGCTAAATATTCCACCCATTACGATAGACACCTTTTACAATATCGAAATGGCTGACGGAAACCTAGTAAGCACAAACACCGTTATTCAGGGTGCAACTCTGACCTTGTTAAACCAACCTTTCGAAATTGATCTTATGCCAATCAAACTAGGTAGTTTCGACGTCGTCATTGGTATGGATTCACTATCCAAGTATCATGCTAGAATTATCTGTGACGAGAAAGTTGTCCACATCCCAATCAACGGTGAAACTTTGATGATCTGAGGTAATGAAAGTAAAACCCGACTAAGTCTTATATCCTGTACAAAAACCAAAAGATATATATCCCGAGGTTGTTAAGTTTTCATAATCCAAGTAATGGAGAAGAAGTCAGACGAGAAAAGACTAGAAGATATCCCAGTAGTCAGAGAATTCCCAGAAGTTTTTCTTGAAGATCTACCTGGCCTTCCTCCCATTCGCCAAGTAGAATTCTAAATCGATTTAATTCTAGGAACAACACCTATAGCCCGAGCACCTTATAGATTAGCTCCTTCAGAAATGCAAGAACTATCTAACCAACTTCAAGAGTTATTAGATCGAGGTTTTATCCAACCAAGTACTTCGCCTTGGGGAGCTCCTGTCTTGTTTGTCAAAAAGAAAGACGGATCTTTCAGAATGTGTATCGATTATCGGGAGTTGAATAAACTTACCGTAAAGAATCGTTACCCATTACCCATGATTGATGACTGATACGCCCAAACACACTATATATATAAGTATATAAGGATGTAAAAAATTATAGTATAGTAAGTATTTTCCATCAGGTTTAAGATAAACGCTTTTAACCAAAACGTTATATCAAAAATTTCCCGGGTCGTTTTCCTTCGACGAAGCGTGAATTGACATTCGGTAACGTTCGTGATCGCGCGTTTTGAATGGTTTATAAAGATTTTTGAATTGGTTTCTATAACTACTAATAAAAACAAATAAAACATGTAAAGCAAGTAAACATATAAGGCAATTAAAAATTAAACATGGAAAACAATAACGGGTATTTAATTAAACGCGATATTTAAACAAGTACATCAAATTTAAGTCCTACAAATGCAAATTTATTTTATTATTTTTTTCCTAAAATATTAAATGACAAAAGAAAATTTTCAGAAAAAGAATTATACTTTTTTCGATTTTTATTTTATGAAATGTGAATTTTTAAAGATTTTAATGAAAGAAAAATGATTAAAAATAGCAAACTAATTATTAAAGAGCTAGAAAAATTACTGAAAGTGTAAAATTAAGCAACTAATTTATGAAAAATTACAATCTAGTGAAAAGCTAAACTGAATAAGCCTAAATAAGCAGATAAAAGCTACGGCTTTTATATAAGCCAAACAGACAAAAAAGTGTATAAAAGGCTAGAGGTTAGATAGTCTTTCGACTTGTCCACCTAGCACAATGGTATAACGGGTAAGAGTAGAGTTGATCCTGAGTTGAGATCTTGGGTTCGAGACCTCCTTGTGGATCCTCTATTCTTATTTTTTTTATTTTTTAAAACGTATTTTTCTTTTTGCAACTTATTCAAAATAGCTTTCTAAACAACTTTAACAAAAGGACAATGGCTTTTTAATCACAAATAAGCCCATAAAATGGCTAAATAAGCCTCAGAATGCTTAAGTCCACAAAGGTGAACTTAAGACTTAAACTCTAAACTGCTTTGAGCTTTTAGCTCACATAAGCTCAAATTTACAAAACCACCAATCTAAATAATCAAAAATTATTAATCAATTAAACCTTTTTCAAATCCACACTTAAATTCCAAATCACAATTTCACTTAGAACAAGGCAGTTAATTAACTAATCGCTACTCCTTGATGGATGCATCTCGCGCTCAACAAAGCAAAATATTTTTATTTAAGTATACTGCTGTAATTGAAAAAGGATAGGAAATGGAAACCGTGTTGAAAGACCGCCAATTAAACGATTAACTCCACGATTTTTTTAGCCTAAAAAAATAATTAAATTCGGTTCTAGTTAAAAATAAACCTTAAGCCTTCGCGCCTCGTGAGTTCGGCTCACGATACCAAAAACACAACTTTAAACAACAAATTGTTAACACAGATAACAGTTTACATCACATTTCGCAAATCACCAAGCCTATTTAAACAAACCGAATCATTAACAGTCCAACAATGAATTTAATCAAATCAAACTTAGACCAAAACTTAAGCCCAAATTCTATTCTATATTAAATCGAGGCCCAAGTGTCTAAAACTAAACATAGGATAGTGACGCGAGCAATTCTATAAAACAAACGCAAGCACACCTAGCTAAAACGAATGCCTAGCTAAAGGGAATTTCTCGTGCCAGCTTTAAACTAAATTTGAACTCCACCACAATAAGCTAAACTAAGCAATCTCAATAAGCTGAAACTTGACTTTGGGAATAAGCATTAGAACTAGAGAGCTCGGAACCGCAACAATAAACTAATTCGAGATCTAAATAAACAAAACCGAGTTCTAAATTATTACTACGTAATAAGCTCTAAACGAAATATTCAACCGTATCAATAAGCTAAGAAATCTAGTTTGTTAATTAAGCACTCAAACTGAAAGAGATTATAAAAGCAACAATAAGCACACTACTTCTATTCTATAAGCTAAAACTGAAATATCGCTTCAATCTTAATAGTCTAAATCCGATTTTAACATGTAACCAAATGCTTTTAAATCAAATAAGTTCGAACAAATATTTAAAAGGAAAATAAAAACGAACTTAAAATAAGCAAGCTTTTTTATGATTCTATAAGTAATCATCAAATAGAATACAGCTTCAAGCTTATTCAAACAATGAATACAAGCTGACGAAAAACAATAAGCTCCAACAGCTTATTTGACGATCAAACCCAACGAAAGTCACTAAACTTAAGCCGAATCCCTAGACTTATTTAAGAGCTTATTTAAGACAAACTTATTTAAGACAAACTTATTAACGAAATAAGGAATGAATAAAATGATCTTTTTGATAAAGCTTATTTGGCTTCAAACTATTTTGTAAAATAAGCTGGCTAACAAACTAGAAATAAGTTGATGAATAGCTTAAGCTCAATAAGCTAAAAAATAAGAAAAGATGTAAAAGAAAAGATGCTAGTTTAAGTGAACTAAGCAAACAAACTTCATTTCATTTCATATAGCAAGAGTTAAGAGTTACAATAAGTTGCAAATGAACAATATAGCTGTACAAAAAATAAACATACTAAAAATAATGTAATCTAACCAACCTTTAAAAAAAACTTAATAAGAATGAAAAAAAAAGTCCTAATTCCTAATAAGATCTCAAATTGAGGGAACGAGTGATTTAATAACCAAATGAGGGTGTTTTTGTAAATTCAGGGGACCAATAAGTAGCCATTCATTCGCCTTGATGCGTTTTAGTGACTCGAATTGGCAGAAAAGTATGCAGTGGATCAGTGTTGGAAGAGGTGACACGTGGAATAGAGAATATTTTACTTTCTACGCAGCATTTAGTCGTTTTGATCAATATGGTTATACTTTTAATTGTAAATATGGAAATTATCCAGCCATCATGTCAGCCCATACTCGCCCTAATATTTCATAGTGCTCGGTCACGTGACCGAGTTTTGATTTAATTATATGCCATGTGACCCTTACGTCACCCTTATCTCACAATTAAATCAAAATTTGCAATTTGGGGTAACAATATATATTGGGTTATGATCTTTGGGTAGGTATCGCCCGTTAACAGGGTTTACGGTTCGCCCATAAATAGAGTCTGAGGGCACCGAATGGACTAATTTTTTCTGTGATCTTCCATGGTTAGGTACTGGGGACTTTTCACGACTTTGTCTTGATTTTGAATAATATGCACTCTTGATTGCGATGAAACCGTTTTTACACGGTGCGCGCGGCGCTTCATTTTTAATGTTATTTTTTCCGCAAGACATAAATATACAAAAAACATATTTGCAAAATAATTAACCATTATTTGCATTTGTTAGTCCAATTAATACTGTTTTATGGGGTATAAATTGAATATGTGTTTAGCAAACATTAAAATTACACCCACACTATTAGCATTGCGTGGTCCAACAAGTGAGTGAGTGGTGTGTGTGAGAGTGAATAACCGGAAAGAAATAATTTTATCCCCTTTTTAATTATGACCCCCTCACAATCACATGAACTGAAATGGTCTATTAAAAGGCGGCAAAAAATATTTAATTCGCAAGCACCCAGTTTTTAACCATTTATTAATAATAAATCTAAGATATAATTTTTATATATAATTTATTTTTAAGGCTATTATGGACATGAGTAATATCCTTTACTCTTTTAACTATCCCAACAGAGCTGTTAAACGTAATCAAGCCAATGATAGGAGTAGATTAGAACACTACTATAAATACTAATTGTGATTTATTTTCCTCTTATTCTAAATTTGAGAATCTCGAGAGATTTTATTTTTGTCATATACCCGCAAGGCTCTTTAAGACTTGTTTCGATTACTTATTTAATCCAAAATAAAGCTCGAGGTGGTGAAGTTAAAATAATAGCTTCCACCCCTATCCTTGAAAACCGATGAAGTGATCGAAATTTGGCTTTTGTTGCTTTTGCCTTAATTCATGTCATATACCCTAAGGCTCTTTAAGACATAAATTATGTAATATTATTTACACCATATACCCTTAGGCTCTTTAAGATGCAAATAATTAAACAACATTTTTCAATCATTAATTTTATTCATACCATATACCCTAAGGCTCTTTAAGGTACAAATAATTTCATGATTATTATTTCTTATGCCATATACCCTAAGGCTCTTTAAGGCAAAAAGTAATAAAATGATTAACTCTACTCATGCCATATACCCTAAGGCTCTTTAAGGCATAAGTAAAGCAATAAACCATATGATGCATATAATAAGCCAAAATTCGAATCATCGACTTCCAAATCAAAGGGAAATTACTAAAATCTAAGTTGAACCGGACAACCTTACTTATTAAGCATTATATAGATAAGTGAAACAAGCTAATGGGAGAAAAAACCACAATTAATATCTATAAGCCTTAAAGAAATCCAACTATTCCACGTTTAACATTCCAACTTATATTTTGCTCTATCATTTTTCGTTCTTCGCAAATTTAAAATCTTTAATAAAAAGATCCGCGAATACTTAGCCTAATAAACTAGCTTTGCATATTTAAAGTCAATTATGGAAACTTGCAAAATCTTGGCTTGGATAAGCTAGAATTCGCATTTTAAAGCTTCTTGTATAAAAGACTAGCAAAAGCTAAAGTTTATAATGGTTAAGGGGTCTAGCTAGGGCTCAACACGCCCGGTCAAGTCAAAAATATACTCTTATTCTCACCAACGGAAAGCCAAAAATTGGTGTTTAAACATAAATTTTTTAATTTTTCTCAAAAAGGCATATATATAGAGGTAAAAACAAGGTTGCGTGAGCATGCAAGTAAATCACATCGATAGATAACCTCCCCATACTAGAATGAAACATTGTCCTCAATGTTTAAAAGGGTATCTACGTAAATCTTAAGCCGTTTATTAAGTATGCAAAAAGATAAACGTTAGTCGATAATGATTAGGATATCGGATTCCCAAGTTATGAAGAAGATTTGAAGACGATCGATGGACAAAACCACGAATACGAGAGTCTTCAAAAATCTGGGAAATCTCTGGACATAAAACACAAGCACCAAACACAAGAAAGAGAAGAAGCGTGCCTCCTCAAGTTATATTATTCATTACTACTACTAATATAAGGATAAGCATAGGTTGCTACCCACAAAGCGCTTATTTTTGTTCACTGAGTCTTGAGCCTGACTCGATCCCCCATACTTGAGCTTGGTCAAGGGGGATAGAAATGGAGATACGGGACATCCAAGAGAGGGATGTCCCCTCCATACATCATCATCGAGTTCTTAGAAAAATCAGAAGTGATTTTGTCCCGATGAGATACGAGAAGATAAGAAAGAATACCAGGTTTGAACACTTTGTCCTCGTTTTCAGATGAAAACGGGAGCAAAGTGTCAAATACTGGATAAAGAGGATCACGGATGAATGAGATAGAAAATTCCTCCTGTGATAAAAGTCTCTCAAATTGGACTTCAATGAATATCCCCGGATCGAAAATCTTGTTTCTGAATCTGAGGGAATCATGAGAAGGAGTGAAGTCCAAATCCAGATTAAGGGTGGGAAGGGTGAGCAAAATATTAGGCATAATAACATTGTGTTCAGAAATACCCTTCACCACTTTGCTTGTCAAAACACCCATATCGGGCTTAAAATTAAAGAAAACCTCAACATCCGGTGGTTCCGGAGGAGGACGAGGAAATGACGGATCATCATGATGATCAAAGTTAGATGACTCATTTTTGGGAAGGGGAAAGGGATCATTGCTAAGAAATTCTTCAAGAAAATGGATATCCCCTTCCGAGTCATAATCGTCGTCCTCAATGCCCGGTGGCATCAAGTCATCGGAAGCAAGAAATAAATCAATCTCCTCCATACGAGAGTCACTATCCTCAACAGGGATAAGAGGTGGAGAGAGAGAGACTCGATAATCGTATCAGCAATTTCCGCATAAAGTTTTTTCGGCGGTCGTGGAGATGAATTATCATACGACAAATTCTTAACAAGACGAATTTCTTCTTCTAGATCAAAGTCGGCTTCCTCAATTCCCGGTGGAATTAGATTGATATGAGCGAGTTCACTGGAGAACTCCTCAAGAATATAATTAAGCTTAGG
>BQNB010187769.1:0-12010 GCA_026074375.1 Tanacetum coccineum
ACTTTGGATATTTGGTCAATGTTACTTAAGTTTAACCAAATATACCTTATTACATAATAGATAAACTAAAAGTACTAAATATTACATGTCCAATTCTTAAAGAATAATAAACACTTTTTTATTTCTAACAATCTCCCCTAAGGGTTGATTATTCTTGACGCTTCATCGTCTGTAGAATTGGTCTTCCACTCACAAAAAACTCCCATCTTCTCATCTGCTCACGATGCATTAGACGCTTTGATAAGTGCTTAATTACACATATCTTTTACCTCTAAAAACGAGCTTAAATGACCAAAAACAGACAAAAACTGTCAAATATATGTTTGTTTTGCATTTGTATTGTGCAGGAAGTGGATATCAACAAAAAGACAGAAAACCAAGCCAAAATGACAAAACTGAGCATGGAATGGAAAAGACTGTGCAGAATCAAGGCCAAAGTCCAAAAATACCAAAGTCAGAGTCAATACTGAAGAATCAGCAGTCAAACCGGAGCCGGAACTGAAGAATACTAATTGGATGCAATCTCAACCCATCTGATGGGCCGGGAAAGCCCAATAGTATAATTATGAAGACTGTGAAGACCAAATGGGCCCTCAATCAATTACAACAGCCCATTTGTGTGCAATTGACAAAGACTGTGAAGACTTTGAAGGCCCAATCCTAGCCCAGTTACAGCCAATCTCAGCCATTGTACACACAAAACCCACTCCATAACCTTATTGGGCTTGAAAAAGCCCAATAACCTTTTTACAAAACCAGAGGGACTTGTTGTGTTATTTTCAAAAGTAGTTTATAAAGAAAAAGAGCTAAAAAGAAAACAAGGACTGAAACTGCCAAATGGCATTTCTTTTATTATTGTTAAACACAAGGGGCAGTTTTGCAAATTTATCAAAACTCTCTTTAACTCTTTTTATTATAAAACCACAAGGACCTCTTGTGTTATTTTTCAAACTTAATTATAACTATTTTCGGCTTAAAAAGAATGAAAAGAGTGAAAGAATTGAGGGACTGAAATTGCACCATCTCCATACATACCTTTTAAACCTGCTAACCATAACAGTACCCTCACCCATTTACCGCCAAAATCATACCACCCTCCCCCATGGTTTTCTAAGCCAAACCACCTCCCAAGTACCCCTCTACAGCTATCTCTCACCCTTTCCCACAAACCCATTGACCCTATAACCCCTTCCCTGCCAAATTCACACAACCCGAAGCACCCATCAATGGTTGAGATGAAGTCAAGACAAAGGGAAGGCTAGGATTGCCTTGGATGCATTGTACACTCACAAGTAGCACAACCCATGAACAAAGAAACACTTTGGACCTCTATAAAAGCAAGAAAAGCAAGCCGAAGCACCAAGACACCACTTTTTAATGTTTTTTTAGTGTAATTCAAATTCAGTATTTCTTTCAAGTGTTTTAATGTAATTCAACTAAGTTTCATTTGAAAAGCTTATGTTGTAATTCATTCAGTTTTAATAAAAGTTAAGAATTTTTATGATATGGCCATTGTCGAAAATTTGAATTCTCATGTAACCCTTTTTGAATCTTTTTATCTGGTAATACCAATGGATTAAAGTTGTTTAAACACACTTACAATCACTATGCTAAGCACCTTACTCATTTAAACAAGCATTAAAACCCGAAATTCATACCTTAAGGAGTTTTGGTATAAACTAAAATGGGTCCCTTTGGTTGGTTTTTGGTATGGCTCACAAAACACTCAGCCTCTTTTTGGCTGAGTGTGTGTGCACAATTAAGACAAAAGAAAGCATAAAGTTTTTTAGACTAAAATTAAAGTTTTAAAGTACAACCTTTTATTTTTTGTCCAAATTTTCACAAGAAAGATAAGCTTAAGAGCTATTCTGCTTATCCTCTTAAGCAACCTGTTTTGTGCTTACTCAAGTCACCAAAGTCCCTTTTACAAGTCCTGTTGCTGCCCTGTTTTTTCGATTGACAAATTAAATCCAAAGATGGTCTATGGCATTTTTCTTTAAACCTTGGACCTTTTGAGACCAATTAATCGCATTTTTACGTATTTTTTAAGCCCTCAAATTTTGGAAAGTAGCTTATTGTCCATCATTGTGAATCTGTTTGGGATTTATATTGGGTAAACCTCATTTTTGGGCTTATTTTCATAAGCCAAAAAAGCCCCTTCAGTCCTGTTGCATGCTCCCCTGGTGCTGAGCACCATTTTAAGCCCCATTTTTCTAGCTTATTTTAAACATAACCATAGGATCTTATTGTTTCTTATTATAGCTTATAGGTATCACTTCTAGGTTTAGCAGCTTATTTGCCTTAGTTAGTTCATTTAGATAGCTTATTTAGTGCTTAAAGTCCTCTTTTTTTTGTTTTTATATAAACTGTTAACATAAGCTTATTTCACTTTCAGCTTATTTTAGGACTTATTAGAATGCCTTAGCTTATCATTAGGACTCCCTTAGCCTAGTATCTTATTCCCATAGTTTGTAGCTTATTTTGTAGCTTTAAATCCCAAAAAGAAAAGCTAAATAAGCTGTTAAGCTTATTTAGCCTGCTGTCAGGCCTAAAGCTTAAATTTCTAGCTTATTTACTAAGATTCAGGCCAAGAGCTTATTATGAAAATTGTTCCCCATAAGCCCCTCTTTAACTTTGCTTTTATAAGTTTTGGCCAATAAGCCTTTTGGACCTACCTTGCATATCGGGGTCCACTTCAGGGACCAATTGTGTAACTTTCTCTTTTCTAGTTAACATTGTTAGTCCCTGTGGTTAGTTAGCCTGTTACCCTGTTAGTCCTTATAGTTAACCACAGTTAATTTATTTAATTTAATTAATATAAATTAGGTTTAAAATTAATTAGTTTAAGGTTTAAAATATTGTAATAAGTTTAATTACTTTTTATTTTTAAACTGTAATATTTGGGCATTTTTATATTTGCTAGAATTGTTCAATTTTTTCTTTATTAATTTCATTTTTTCAGAATTTTTATAACTTTGTATTTTTTGTCTTTTTCTAATTTTATTTGGTTTTAATTTAGTTTTTAATCTTTATAGAATTCATAAAAAATCCAACAATTATTTAAAAATAAGTATTTCTTTTTTATATAAATTTTTTTTGTCATTTTAGTGTGTAGGAAAAATATTAAATTTATGTCTGGCTTAATTTTTCTTAAATTTCAGTTTTAGACCGTTTGTACCGGGTGCGTTTTACCGTTTTCTTTTCGTATTACCTTCAATCGACCCTCCTCCGTTTTAGTTTAGTTTTCTTTATTTTTCAAGTTAATGTTAATTAGATTTTAATTTGGATTTTTATTTGATGTTTTGCTTTATTTTTCTTAATTTTTAATATTTAGGTTTCGATACCTTATTTCTTGTTCCCCGTATTTAATTTAGATTTAATTTAGGATTTCCTTATATCTCTAATTTGTTTCCCGTAGTTTTTAAGATCCCTATTTCCTATATTTGTTTCCCGTAGAATAAATTAGATTTTATTTAATTAATTTTAGTTGTAATTATATCAGTGTTTCCATCATATCATATATTCTCCATCATTCAATTTCTCATCAAACCAGGATAACTTTCAATTGCAGCCTCGTTGGGACATACGACCCGGGAATATCTCTTCCGGAATCTTTTTATTATTGATTCTTACTTGTGTATCTTCTCCTTTTGTGGAATTTGACCTTTTGCCATGGTCAAAGGGCATTTCGGTAAGGAGCTGTTATTAGGGTTGCGATATAAGTGTGTTATAATTCACGAATCACGTCCCCTTTTAGGTTCTTCCATAAGATTCTCGGAATTCCAACAAATCTGTGTTGAGTAGGAGCAAGCATTCTCCTGAAAAGACTCTGCAGTCTTTACAGCCTTAGGTTCCTATTCACCCATTCAAATAATCAATTTTGGGTGCTAGGCCATACAATATGGAAGGTTGATCAAATGATAGGTCCCTCTTCTGAAGAATGTGTTTACTACAACTAGGTCGTAGGTAGCTATAATCTAGTAATCGAGCGACGCTTCCTTCATTCCTCACCTTATATTCAAAGACTTGATGGACGGCCCGGGTATCCTTCTCTTTTTTTGGGTTCGCCCTCTATATGACGTTTCAAGTACCCCAATAAATAATCGTTTGGTATGTAGAACTCCCTCACTCTTTGTTCAGGATCCATTAACGTCATATTTTCTTCATTTACTTAGGACTACTTGGGGTTGCGTACGCTGCTAATCACATTAACGATATCTCCATCAATCACCAACGTTAATGATTTGATTACTTATCGTACAACCTGTTCATGTAGGGGGGGACCAACTTTGGTCCTTAAGACTGCATGCAAAATGAACATCCAAATTCATTCCTCGTGGTTTTAGTTTTTATTTGGGAGCATGAAAACCACAACTTGTTACCATTTTACCCTCCTTAGTATTAGACCCTTCCATTTTAGTCTCACTAAAAGCACATTATGTCCACTTTACGTCTCTCCAAGGCATTGACAAGCTTAAAGAGCTTTTCGGTAAGGGAACCTACATTCCAACTACCCACCCTAATCCTACGAGTAGCCGCTACCCTACTATCTCTCCTAGTATCCCTAGTCCCGCCCAACCCACCCCGTCCTGAAAGACATGACCTCAGGTTACCATCACTCAAGCTCTTCATCCTCACGAAACAACGCTAAAGACACAAAGATGATAGAACAAAAAAGAAGCACGAGCAATAAAACAATAAGGTATAAAAATATAAAGTAAGAGATAAAAAGGATATTGTTAAAGATAAAGCAAAAATTTTAAGAGGGAGTTTTAACTCAACTGCGAAAAAAAATTCGTATGACTGTGTGTGGTCAGCCGCGACGGTGGCGGCGGTTTTCGACGGCCGACAGTGTCAGGGGTGGCGGGTCTACTTGGATCAGACTCGGTAAAGCGATGGGAACCTCCACTCGCCGAAGGTGGTGGTCTAAAACCGTCGTGACGTCGCGAGAAGGCGCAATAAAAACAATCAAAAAAATCTACGGTGGTTCGGCTCGTTAGGATTTGCTCGGGGGGTGTCTTGGGTACGGTTTTTGTAACTGTTTTGTGGTAGGGATGATTTGTAGTGGTGATGTATAAATTTATGGTGGTTTGTAGAAGAAGAAAGAGAGGGGATAGAGAGAGGGGAGGGGAGAGAAGAAGGAGAGAGAATGAATATTTTAGTTAGTGTTGGCAAACATATGCCTTAATACGTTTAGTGAGCGTTCATGAGCAGTCCGATGAATGTAACAGAACAAGGATGAACACACGTGTTTCTTTGTCTCGTCCCTTGGATGTTCCATCAAAGTGGACAATCCTGAACTCCTGTGGCTCGTCATTCACCAAAGTTGCACGAACCTGAGATCCCTGAGGACGGACAAAACTTTATAGTCCATCGAGGTGTTACCCTTGACTCGTGACCCACACACACAAAATGAAACCCTGGTTACTTAGGACAACATTTGTGGAAACCTTAGTAACCTGCGTATGTATTAACCCAAAAAAAATTGAACAAAACTATAGTCACTTTTAGGAACGAGTTTTTTCAACTTTTGTGCATCATTAGTATTCAAAGTCTCATAAAAGAATATGGTTTAAACCTTGCTACGTAGTCATGAACGTAAAGTTAGAAAAATGTTTAGAGCAAAGTGTGGAATGTCTCAAGCTAAAATATTACTCCCTCCGTCCTAAAAATATAGTCCACGTTTCCTTTTTGGGATGTCCCAATTTAATTGTCCACTACTATAAATAGATAGGAAAGTTTGATCAAGTTTACCATATTACCCTTACTTGAAATTATAATTACAAACTTTAAAGAAGACTTTAATTAATTAGCTAAGGGTAAAATTGTCATTCTGCTAAAAAGTAAGAAAAAGAAAGCTGTAATAAATGCATTTTTCTTAAACTGTGTGTTTTTTGTCGGAGGACAATAATATTGGGACAGAGGGAGTATAAGTTTTGAGACAAGAGCGGTATGACGTACCTGTGTCACTACCCCCAAACCCTAGAACATCCCCGCTAGGACACCGAAACCTGCTTCGTACCCTATCACACATATCCAAACTCGACCCGAAAGAGTGGAGTTTTGGGACATCCATAGAGTAAAAAAAATATTGTTGTAACTTATTACATGACTTATTTTTACCCATGAGAAACGGATGAGTGATTTTATTTAGCAACATAGGAGACACACTTTCTTCAACTCATAAAACTTAGTATCTTATTACAGCAGTTTTATATATTCAACAAACACCCTCTTGAAGTCAATAGATCTCTTGTTTCTTGACAAACCAAGATTCAGTTTTGATGGCTTTTCAATGGGGTTTAATGGTATTCATAGTATCATTATTAAGTTGTACAACAAGGTTGACACAAGGAATCTGGTTAGATTTACCAGCGACAGGAACAAAGTGTGTGTCTGAAGATATTCATAACAACGTTGTTGTTCTTGCTGATTATTCTCTTGTTAATAATCAAGAAGATTCTCATCTTCACCCACCTGCTACTATTTCTGTTAAGGTTATTAATTTCTCATTTTTATGATGTGGGTGTTTTTTAGATCTTGATCTTGGTTAACTTTGATGATTTTGTTTCAAATTGGAAAATGTTTTTTTTTGTTGATGATTGGATTATCAAGATTATAGTGTGCATGATAAGGGATTATATTGAATTAGGTTTGAATAAAATTGAAGATCAAATGGTACTTATTTTATCTACTAGTTCTTAGAAGAGATAATTAGTTCAAAATGTATCTAACTCGTTACAAAGTTCTTTTAGCGTGTATTAGTTTCTAATTTTGTCCTTTTATATTATCGGATTAGCAAGTGATGCTGATATGGCATTGGTCATTTAGCACACACAATAACAAGATTTATGTAATCAGGTCATTTAGTACACACCATAGGAAAACTATGCCGTTGATGTATTTGATAGGAAAAACAAAATTAGATCGCTGGTGTATTTAATAGGAAAAACATTGGATTCATACATTTTGAACTAATTAAGATGTTACAAGCTCTCACACCCAGCATAATTACATAGTACAACTTTGAGCAATCAGCAAGTCTAAACACGATATCGTAAAACATGTTTTCATACAGTTAATCATCCTTTTGTTTTGATCCGATATCACATAATCACTTCACATATGCACATGAAAGCTATGTTTGGGATATTTGTACCATAAAGAACTAACAAGTACTTGCCTAAGAGCTCAAGCATCAAAGCTAGATAAATGAAGAACTGGCTACTAGTGAATTGGATTCAAGTGTATGGTGGATCATGATATACCTTTTCAACTTTGGTTTAATCGATTTGAAGAACAGCTCTGTAAAAGGTTATGAGACAGTCGACACTATGTTGTAACCTCTTGTTTTCCAAAATAGTTAAAACCCACCCAATTCTCTAGCAAATATAGCCCTTTTCATCATTTCTTCGCATGTACCCGCAGTAGCATTCAAGTAATGCCCTTTGATTTCACCTGTTTCAGCTTGTGATTTATAAATAGCTTCGGCACAAAATAAGAAACGGTCTCTCCAACGCATAAATGGTTGGGAGTTCACGTTCTCATCATCTTTAGTAAAATCAAGGCCACCACGAAGACATTCATAAACAGCTCTACCGTAGTTTTTAGCGGATAACCCCAATTTAGGTTTAATAGTACATCCCAACAGAGGACGACCATACTTGTTCAATTTATCTCTTTCAACTTGGATACCGTGAGGCGGACCTTGGAAAGTTTTAACATACGCAGTAGGAATTCGCAAATCTTCCAGACGTAGAGCACGCAGGGCTTTGAAACCAAATACGTTACCTACAATGGAAGTAAACATGTTAGTAACAGAACCTTCTTCAAAAAGGTCTAATGGGTAAGCTACATAAGCAATATATTGATTCTCTTTCCAAGAACAGGCACAATCCATCGCAGCGCCCTTCGTAACGATTCAAGGCTCGTAAGTCCATCGGTCCACACAGTTGTCAATGTACCAGTAGAAGATTCGGCAGCTACTGCGGCCGGCGGAACTCCAGCGTTGAGGAGTTACTCGGAATGCTGCCAAGATATCAGAATCCTTGGTTTCATACTCAGGAGTATAATAAGTTCAATGTATAATCTTTAACCAGCTTTGAATCTAACACATGCTTTACGTCTCGTTTTGTGGTGAATAATTCCTCCCTACAACTCATGAATTAGACTTTCACAACACGAAGGTCTAACTCGACATGAATTAGGCGTTATGAAAATTTTTACAGGAACTTTCACAAATTCCAACTTATAGTAAAATTATCAACTAATCAGACTGCTTGATTATAGGACCCATTGGTATTCTGGATTCGCAAATACATCATTATTGTATACTCTTTCAATATATATGGCGGCAACCCAATTCTTACTTTTTTTACTAGAAATACGCCTAAAATTACCCAAATAATACTAAAATCCCTCTTGATAGTGAGATATGTGTAAGTGATATAGGTTGTAAAGTAAATAACTATATGTGAAAATGGGGAATTTTTCTATGAAAAGGTAAAAAAAAAAAAAAAGAACAATTGGCTAGACGTAAATAATAGAAATAAGAAGAGCTCATGATTTAGAAATACTGAATCGTAAATAGAGTTCAGGTTCGATTCCATAGATAATATAGATCGGATTGTCTATAATGATAGACAAATGAAAGATTTGCTCAAGATTCTTATTGATATTTTGAAAATGGGTTGGTTGAACTTGAAAATTCACTGATTGAAATTGAATAGGTAAACAATGAAATTGGATTCGGTTGGATGGTACTACCAAACCGTGTGCTAACTCCCATTTCTTATTGAATTAACCGATCAACTTGCCATCGGACATTTATTTTGAATGCGATAGTTTTTGCAAAAATTTAGATATTTTTTTACTTTATTATTATATTATCAGAATGAATCCTGCTAGTTCTGGGGTTGCCACGCAAAAGAACCTGGGGCGTGTCTCCCAAATCATTGGTCCGGTACTAGATGTAGCTTTTCCGCCAGGCAAAATGCCTAAATAGGTCTTGAATAAAATGTACCATGGTTTAGTCTCTATTATATCAGTGGCATGCTTAATTTAAAAAGAAGATGCCACTCCTTAAAAAAGAGGTAACTTTTGATTCTGATTATCTCAGTGTGAAAGTTAGAACTCTAATTTGTTTTTTTTAACTATAAGAAGTTTGACCACAAACATTAGACAATTTTGCATGCTGCAAACTCAAATTTGTTAGTAGGTTAGTTACTAAATTTATATAAGTTTCAGATTTGGTTAGTACTAGCATATAAGAGGCAAAGTTATAAGACATTTAGGTGTATTAGTAAAAGGTTGATTGCAACATGATGCACGTCTCACATGTATACAATACAGTGATCCCCGTCTTCTTTGTAGCTAGAGATTAGAGTTTCAGTTGTTAATATATGTTTGTTTATTTAGTTCGGGAAATTCATTATGTTTGATGTATAGGTAAATGGTTATTATCTAACACTGGGTGTAGTATTCGAGTATGTGGTTCTTTTGTCTATGCCTCTATATATTTGGTTATTGCAGGTTGAATGCAATAACCACATATACATACAAAGTCCCACTTTTGCGTTATGTGGAGTGGTGGTAAATGGCTGAATGCAACTATATGAGGTTATTGCAGGCTGAAGTTTATTTAGTTGGGCTGAACTAACTTTTTTAGCTGGGCTACCAGTTATGTGGCACATAACTTATTAGTAAGCCCATTTATGTGTAATCAGTACTTCTATAAAATTTAGGAAATGTTAGTTACTTGTTAGAAATGAAAGATTTTGGTGATAAGAAATTGTAACAACCTGCCCCACTTGGTTAGAGTGAGAGAAATAGTTTACATGTGAAAGTTTATTATATCTCTTAACAAATGAATAAAGAATGATAAGTTTTGGCATCTTATAAACATTTGTATTGACTTCTATAAACTTTCACCATGGTCTTAAGTTGATCCATAGGTAGTTGGACCAATCTACCACTTTTCGGGGTTACAAATAGTATGAAAGTAGTATCTTGGAGATACATGTATATCCTCGGGTATCAGTTATGGGTAACTGAGGATGGCACATTTAGAGTGGTTGAGTTTGTAACAGCTTAGCCACACGTATATCGAAAGTCAAAAGTACTTAACTAGGGGAGTTTATCGCATCTCATCCCCATGTATTGTGAGAAGTTTGAACACTTTAAAAGTTAAAAGCCCTAAGTTAAACCCCCTTAATGACTTATATCATGATATTAAGTGGGTTCAGGGGTCACTGCATCAATAGGCTACTTTGGAAAGTGATTTCAAGAAATTCTACTAAATGTTCTTTTGGCTTCTTTCACATTGCATATCAACTTGTAGATTTGGTAAATTTCATGTTTTTCTTGATAATAATTGTATCAGGAGACGTGAAATAAATTAAATGTGTTGTCTTTCAGGTAACTTCCCCATATGGTAACACTCTCAACCACAAAGAAAACATGACTCATGGTCAGTTTGCGTTTACAACTACGGAATCAGGCAATTACTTGGCATGTTTTTGGGTAGATGGAAATCATCAGGGTGGTGGTCTATCAGTTAGTCTTGACTGGAGAATTGGTATTGCTGCAAAGGATTGGGAGTCTGTTGCTAAGAAAGAAAAGATCGAGGTAACTATTTTCTTTACTGCAATGTTAATTATTAGAGGTGGCAAGATAGTCGGGCCAGGCTGGTTGGGCAAAGAGTCATGTTTTACCACATATGGAATGGGGCCTGGGCAGCCTGACATATGTTTTATATATGCATTTACGGAAGGCGATATGGTCGTCTGGATATTTGTGATGTCGTATAATCATGCTTCTACAGTTCTTAAGGGGATTCATCCTCTGTTGCAACTTTTCTTTTATTATGGGTGCCCCACTTTCTTTATTTTTGTACATTTTGAAATTTCTTACAATAATTGTTGCTTTATATTTGATCTAAAAACTATACTGTGACAATAATAATCCAAATCTTTGAATCCATATAGGAGGTCTTATCCTTTTAATGTATTTGGGTGACTCTCAACCCGTTTGACCCATTTGCCTCATTCCCCCTTTAGCTTAATTATTTTTTACTCGTTTGACCTGTTTGTTATAAACGCCGTCGAGATAGACTTGTTCATAAACTTGGGTTGAAACTGCCACCTCTATTAATTGTAGTTTACTGCCTTCATATACACATGATACTTCTCTGTAGGGTGTTGAATTCGAATTAAGAAAACTTGAAGGTGCTGTGGAAGCCATCCATGAGAATTTGATCTACTTAAAGAACAGGTAAGATCGTCATTATTGGTATTTGTAGGAATCATTAGCTTTGTTCCAGTATCGAGTAGTCGTTCTTCCTAAGCCTCAGTCAACACCGAATAACTTAGCTAAGTGGATTGAGTATCATATTCAAACATTATTCATCCTTCCTCTGTTGCATATTAAAATAAAAATATGTTACATATAAGATAAACTATTGCCTGCCACCTACGTCGTCAATAAAAATAATTCTGTAATACTCCTGTTATTTCTATAATTTGACCTTTTTATATGTCAAATGGGATGATTAGCATTTGTTAAGGCTCATTAATATCTTGTCGGAGTACATGCTATGAACTGAAAGATGAAATGGGTGAAAAAACAGTACGCTGGTGAAAACCAAAGATAATAGAATGAAAGTAAACGAAGTGAATAAAACAAATATATTCGAGAGATACACCAACTGTATAATAGTATACTTTCGAGAGGTAAACCAACTCTCTCCCTGTTGATACCCAAATTGAGAATCCACTATCTTGATCTATCAATTGTATACTTCTGTAGCCTATTTAATGGAACTCATTTTTTTCCAAAAATCTATTACTAAGGGGGTGTTTAAACATGCATTTAAAAAGTGATTATGTGATATGAGTTGTGCTTGGATGTGCTTTATACTGTTTGAAGTTTTAATAATCACATGTTTGAATGTTTGACACAAAGTATCATTATTCAAAGTATCAAAAGGCGAATATTCAAGTCTCAGTAAACT
>BQNB010187770.1:0-12010 GCA_026074375.1 Tanacetum coccineum
TTTTCCCCCCTAAAATAGTTACCGAAACCTTTTTCTTGCTACGAAAGTTATCAAACCTCTATTTTTCGATCAAATTCAATCTAACTCATATGAAACCTACTGTTCATCCATACAAAAGCTTGTAAATTGAAATTTCACACGGTTAAGCTCGATTTGATCCACGAAACACACGCTAGATCTCTCCCGGCGATAGATGCCACTTGTTATATGTCATGTTTACATATTAGATATCATATGAAAGCTTTAGAATAGAGGAGAGGAGTTAAAGAGTAATTTTCATCATTTTCAAAGTTTTTGTTTCAAAAGGAAAATAGAAATGGGAGGGAGAAGTGAAGTTTACAAAATTTAAAGATTTGTATAAATACCCCTCATAAATGGGTATTTATACTTATTGTTGTTCATATTCTATAATCAAACTCTAGTCGAACATTGGTCAACTTCACTTGACTTTGACAAAGATAGACTTTATTACATTATAATTACTAATAAAACTATAAACTAAATAAAATTATACAAAGACGAATTAATCTAATAATAAACATTTTTCTTAAACCTAATACATTTTAACTAGAATTTTCGGCTCCGCCCTTGCCAAAAACCGCTTTGAAAGTTTGCATTTTTTTTTCGTTGTCAACAGAACTAGTTTTAATCCCCGTGCACACACGAGGCTTGTACATTATGTTTTTTAAATATATTTATAATTTTTATTTTTTCTGTTTTATAAGTTATGTTGATCCCACGCCTTGATCGGTTCTTTAGAATATAAAGAGTTTGTTACCTTGGAATAATCAAAAATAACAAAGATTGAGACTTTGTGAATATACCAAAGTGTATGCGGAAACTACACTTTGATACTCTAGAGAAGTGTATGAAACAGTAACGATCACTCAGAAACAATAAATACCAAAATCACTGCTTCAATATTATAAATAATACGCTGCTCCTCCTGCTCTGCCTGTTTTGGTTGAATTCCCTTAAGAATTTGCAAATCATTCATAAGCTTAAGTAGCAATTCTTGCATAACTTCAGGTTGATTCTGCTCTTCTTCCATAGCTTGCTTAATTTTAAGAAATCTCTCCTCAGCTAGCAATAAAGCCATGCACTTTTCTTCAGGAGGTATATGATCATACTCCTTTAAAAAGGCTTGAATAGTTTCCATTAAGTTTTCTCTAGCTTGCAACATTTCCGTATCCGTTGCTTGAGGAGGATGATGAATTACGGGAAACTGCGGGGGTTGATATTGGTCAAAACCGGAAAAATTAGAATTATAGCAATGATTAGGTTCATAGAAATTTTGGTTCAACGGTTGACACTGAAAATTCTCATGAAGACCCCCGCAATTTTCACAAGGGAATTGTTGTGGTTGACTCGGAAAATAATGTAGAGGTTGGTTAAATCCAAAGTCTTGATTGTAACAGGGACCCTGATCAAAGACGGGTGTGTTCCCTGTTTGACAATCGTAACCCGGATGAGAGTTCCCTCCACAAAATTCACACGAGTATGTCTCGTATTGGTATTGTGGAGGTTGGTTGAAGAAGTTCGGTGTTTCATTATAAGAATAAGGATTTGGGTCATAGACAAACTCATCTCCGGATCCTACACTGCTACAGCTCGGATAGTTTCCACCATTAAACGGACCTCCACAACACGAGCAACCAAAATGGTTATACGAAGACATGTCGAAGAATTAAACGGAATAGAGGATAAAGAAGATAAGAATTAAATGTAATAAGAGGATAAAGAAGAATATTTTTTAGATTTTTAATAATATATGAGAAAAGAAATTAAAATAAGAAAGAAAAATATTTTTGGTAACCGCAAATTAAACGTGCACGGTAGCTCTCTAAAAATACATACAAGAAAGCGGAGGAGTTGGTAAGCGCGAGACACTATTTAGAATAACCCTTCTCCTTTTGGGTGATGTTGATCAAACCCCCCTTAAACTTTCCTTATAGCACGTAATCTAAAGGTGAGCCGTAACAACGATTAACTAATAGTTATTTTTATATTAAAAGAAAATAAAAATAAAAGTATAAAATATTTTTGTATTTTTATGGTTTTATAATAAAAGAAAATATTCACAATAGAAAAGCGATAACTTCACGAGGAATGTTCTTCAAAAACACTAATCTTCGAACGAAACTCAATAGTTGTACACACTTTCCCAGCAACGACGCTAAAAACTTGATACGCGTCAATATTAGGAATTATATCAAAAAATAATAGTAAATTATTTTCCGACGGGTTCGAGAAACAAACTTTTAACCAAAGTTGTTCTCAAAAACTCCGTCGTTTTCCCTCGACGAAGTTTGAATTGCGAATCCGGTTAAGTACCGTGATCACGCATTTTAATGGTTTTAAAGATTTAGAATGGGTTCTAATCCTACTAAATATAAATGCAAGTAATATAAATAAATGCATGAAAACTAGTAAACAAGAAATGAAAATTAAACACTTAAGCATTAAAACGCAAACGGAATTAAAGAAACACGACAATTAAAACCTAAATTAAACCTAAAATGATTTTTTTAACTTTTCCTAATCCTAATTACTAACTTGTAAGAAAAAGCTAAGGAAATCCTAAACCGAGGGTGCGTAAAGTTAAAAACGAATTAAACGAGAACGGGATTCAAATCTCGTTCTTTAAAAAAATGCAATACTTAAATTTTAACCCTACGAAAGTAAAATTCAAACCTAAGCCTAAAATATGATAAAAGAAAATTTTATTAAAAAGAATTTTATTTTTTTGATTATTTTTCTATTTTTATGACTTTTTAAAGTTTTTAATAAAGAAAAATGAATTAAAAATAGAAAAGTTAATTCTAAAAATCAGGAAAAATTACTAAACGTGTAAAATAATGAGGCGGATTTTCTAAAAATATGAACTAAAAATAAGCTGGAAGAATAATTCCTAATAAGATGAAATTATGCTACGACTTTTTAAAGTAAATAAGAAAACAAAACGTGTATAAAGAATTAAGTGTGCAAGAGAATGATAGAAAAGACCCAAGGGCAGATTTGGTTATGAGTGTGTGTTGTGAGGCTTTGAAAAGGTTGAGGAGGGTAGAGGTCCAGGGTTCGAGCCTTGCTCACCTTGGATTTCCCCTCTTCCCTTTTTTTATTTTTGCAAAAACTTTAAAAAGCAAAGATTTAAAACAGCTTTAAACTAATAACTTTTGTGAAAAAACCCTTTTTTTCAAAATCAAAATTAAGCTGGGAAACAGCTTATCAAAACAGACAGATAACACTTAACATTTTTGGCTTTTTTAACAAAGCTTAAGAAAACAAATAAGCTAAAATAAACTAAGACCTAAGCAAATTAGGCTATAACTACCCTATTATTAACCTAATTAGCAAGTGAGACACAAATTAAGCAAAACTACAACAATAACGAAAAATCAAATAAGCACTTTAACACAAATCTGGTTACCAAACAGACAAAATAGCAACTTTGAGCTTATTTTTAAGCATGCAAACAGAACCTTATGGTTATGAGACTTGAAAATATCTAAAGATTAACCTTTAAGCTATTTAAAACAGCATTTGAAAATTATTTTGAAATCTATATAAGCTAAGAAAAAGCTAGTTGAAAAAGCTATTTATGCAGAATACACTGTTTTTGGTTTTTTTATGAAAAGACAAAAGACAGATTTGTAGACTAAAAACAGATGGACAAATAAGCTAGTTATTATAAAATAAGCTCAAACAGATAATTTTTGGCCTATAAACTAATTGTGCACAAATTTTGAAAAGCTAATTCCTACTTTAACTTGCTAATTTTTCAGCTTGAAAATGGCCTATTTGCCTGTTTAATTGCTGATGCAGTTGACAAGTTAATAACCAAAACTTAAAACCAAAAGTGCAGGCCTAAGGACTTTCTTCTAACACTTTTAAAACAACTAAATAAGAACTATTGAAGCAACAAACACAGCTAGAACTGATTTGATCTTAAAATGCAAATAAACTTGATCTTATGATCACAGATTCAAACCAGCAACTAACAAACTTGATAAAAACTAGATTAATCCTAACTTATACCTTAAATCCTAGATATCAAACCTTAATATGAGATTTAAACTAAGATTAAAGGAATAAATAGCCTTTGACCATCACTAACTCAAGTTATGTGTCATTAGCCAACACCCATTTAATTGGATCTAAATTTCATATCAACTAATGATATGATAATTAAAGGCACAAATCCTTAATACCAGAAAGAAATAGCTACTAACAAACCTAATTATCAATTTTAAACAAGCAAATAAGCCAGAATAATAAGCTAACTACTATGCTACTATTTTTGGATTTTTGACTGATTTAAGACAAAGGATAAGCAACCTATGAAATAAGCTAACAAATGAACTCAATTATCATTAAATAGCTAAATGAACTAAAATTAAGACAGATTTGAATCAAACCTAAACTAAACTATTATTAGCTATGTTCTAAACATGATAAGCTATAGTCAAGCAGAATTAAGCAGTTATAAGCTAAACTGGGCAGAAAATTAAGCAATAAGCTAAATTGACAAAAATTAAGCTAGAAAAGACAAAATAGAACTTACTTGATCCCTTGCTCTAAACATGGATTAAAAGTGCTCAAAAAGCTAATCAACTAGCTCCAGCTTATCAAATGATAAGCTGGTAAGGGTCCATAATCACTCTATAATTACTATATCATCCAATATTCCAATCTTGAGTTAAATTAGAGTATAATGTAATGAGTAACTAAGCTCAGTAAAGCTTTTAAAAGCTTAACTGAGTATAACAAGCTAAGTAAGTAATAAGAGTAGCTTATGTGAGCTTATAGAGAACTTATAATCGACTTAAGCAGAATTGAATTAAGAAATTGCTTGAATTAAAACATGAAACTGAAATAAACTGATTTTTATTGAAAGTTTAAAAGATTACATTACTTGAAAAGGAAAATTACATGAAAATTAACTTTAAGCTGAAAAATTAAGCAACTCTAAGCTACCTACTCCTACTCTTAAGCTAGATATTCATTTCTGTGTGTTGATGCTTCTTTATATAGCCTTCAAAGGATGATTCTAGATCTAGGGACGCTCCCCCTCTTCTCATCTCAACCATTTATTCATAACTACCTTCTAATTACTTTGATCCAAGCCATCCATTGCTCTACACATATGTTAAGCCAATCAATAAGCACGGGATCGCCAGCGTGGACAAGGTACATGTTAGAGCTTGTCAGGGTTTCCTTCCTATAGGGTGATTTCTTTAAAGCGGTGAATTGGTGCAGGTAATGTTTTGAGACGGAGAGTGAATAGTAAAAGGATTTGGCGCCCTTTTCTTCCTTTTATAACGTTTTGTTTGACCCGGGGGTTTAGGTGGTCGACCTGGGCTTGGGGTATTGGGTTTGGGTCATGGGTTTATTATTAAAGAGTTGGGCCGGGTGAAAGGTTAATGGTAAAAAGAAAAGGGTTTATAATTAAGGGATAACGACCGTTAGTTATGGACTAACGGTGTTAGGGTTTTTGAGACTTTTGTGAAATTTATTTAACATTGAGGGTTCATTTAGTGATTTTGAGGATTTTGTATTTTGTGGGTTGACCATTGTTTGACCAAGGTTGACTTTGTTGACCTTTGCTAGAAACTTTCGGCTCTTGTGCACTCTATCCGTTCCCGTGTTCGTGTTTGCCCCGTTTTTACCGTTTTCTTGTGATTTTTGCAATATCCGTACCTACACATCACAAATGACAAAACAAGCAATATACAAGCATAATTTGCACAATTTGATCATTTTAGGGCCATTTTTGGTATAAAAAGGATATGTGATTTCTCACATATCAAAATTCTTCAAACTAAATGATTGACGTGTCCTCACGCAATATTATATGCTCTAAAACCAAATAACTCAAAACTTCCTCAAACTAAATCTTTGAAAAGTAGCAAAGACTTTTGTGGGGAAAGTAAAGAAATCACAAGCTTTAAAACACCCCATTTCCCAATTTTCAAAACTTTTTTTTTATAATTTTTTTTATTTTTTTATTTTCCTAATTTACAACTTACAACTTATTCATGTGTGATATAATGTAATGCTTTCATTATTCATTGATAAATTTTAGGATCACGGAACAAAAAGCATAAAAAGTGTCCAAATGGATAAATTCATCGTCCTTGACTTTCACCTCTCCAAGCCAAGCTTAAAAACAAGATCATTGCAAAATACAAGTTATGATGCTAACACTACCTCAAAAAAGCTAATTGTGTTACTTCTTTTCTCCCTTATTCCTAAATTTCCTCTAAGAATTTTATATTTATTATTGGGTGAACAATAGCATTATGTCCTTATTAATAATGAAAACCCTAGTTTAATAAGACTACCACATCGGTTGTGAGCCGGCAAGAGGTAGTAAACTTTTATCAGCCCACAGTTTTTATTATTATTATTATTACCTCCACCCTTTAAACGACTGTCACATCGGTATGCGAGCCAACCATGATCCAGAAGTCTTATTTCGGCTTTGGCTTATTTCATAATAATTATTATTATTATAGCCAAATTTCAAGCCCTGTGGTCTTTTAACAACTGCCACATCGGTATGCGAGCCGACCGTGGTCCAGGAGTCTATTTCCCCACAACACTGACAAAACCTCGATATGTACCTTACTTTCACCAGAAGGAATCTCTACGAAGTGATCTAAACTAAGAATCACAAAAACCAAAGAAACTTTATTTATTCAACAATTATATAATGTTTATTAAGCTGATAGGAGCTAAAAGCCACAATTAACACTTATGAGCCTTAAAAAATCCAACTATTCTATGTTTAGCATCAAAACTTATACTATACTATATCATCTCTAGTTCTTCACAATTAAATTTTTATAATAAAGAAACTCGTGAATACATAGCCTAATAAATCGAACTTCGCATATTTAAAATCAATTATGGGAACTTGCAAAGTCTTGACTTAGACTTGCGTTTTATAGCTCCTTGTATAAAAGATTAGCAAAATTCAATCTATTTAAAGTTAAGGAGAAAGCTAAGATATAAAACCGGTCGGGTCAAAATTTACTTTTCGTTCTCACCAACGAAAAACCTACATTCGTGTCAACTATTTTTTTAATCAACTAACTATTTATATTTTTCAACATTTTTTTTATATTATATATATATGAACAATAAACTAGATATTAAGACTTAAAAATTAAAAATTTTTGTAGGTAAACGGGGTACGTGAGATCAACGGGCAAAAGTAAGTCAGATCATATCGAAGATATACTACCCCATACTAAAATTAAACATTGTCCTCAATGTTTACCTAGTCTAAGGCTTAAAAACCCCATAACTAGAAGTACAAAAAGTCAAATTCATAATCCAAGCATGAAGAAAGTATCCAAAAAATCTCAAGCCGTTTTAACAAGTATGCTAAAAGATAAATGGTTAGCCGATAATAATCTTAGGATATCGGATTTCCCCAAACTAATGGCAAGCAAAGGCTAGGAAGCTCGAGTGGACCGGGACAAAACACCGAACACGAGAGTCTTCAAAAATTTTAGGTCAATCCTATAAAAATTCATAAGCACAAACAACAAGAATCGGAAGAGTACAAGCCTCCTCACATCACATTAGAAATAAGAAAGAAGAAAGATGGATAAGCATGGGGTGCCTCCCACGAAGCGCTTTGTTTTTGGTAACCGAGTCACATAGCTTGACTCGATCCCCGAATTTATTCGTCCTTGGAGAAAGCAAATGGAAGAGAAAATCTCAATCGGGCTTTCATTAATGTTTGGATAAACATTAAAGCACATGAAAGTTCCATCCCGATGAGATGCCACCGGCTCTAAGTGGAGATCCCGGGGTTAAAAATGGTGTCTTCACTCCCGGTGGAGAGAAGTAAAGGAGAATCCACAGGGTAGGTGCGATACGGGTGAAAAGTTCGAATGATAAATGCGAAAGAATCGTCATCTTTAATATTTTAAGAAACATCAATCTCACCTCCCCCTGGGTCAAAACATGCATCTTCATTAAGCTCATCAAAATTGTTTATCACGGGTGCATCAGGCTCAATGTCGAAGGTAAAACGCTCATACTCGGGAATCGGATCTTCGTTAAGTAAGTTGTCAAGAAAAACGATATCCCCCTCCGAGTCTAAATCACTCTCAATACTCGGAGGTATCGAGTCTTCCGGAACAAGAAATGTATCAACCTCCTCTACAAGAAAGTCACTATCCACAACTAGAATAGGAGAAGAGGAGGGATTTTTGAGCACAAAAGGAGTAGAAGGAGTAAGATTCAACACTTCGATCTTATCAATGAGAAGATTTACGTTTAATAATTTCTCACGAAGAATATTGTCCTCTATTTGAAGAATATCATTGGTAATTTCTCATTCTTCTTCATCAAAATCGTCTTCATCAAAATTGTCTTCATCAATTCCCGGTAAAATTGGATCAATAAAATCGAGTTCACCGACGAACTCCTCGGGAAGAAAATCAATCTTAGGAGATGTGATCGAAATATCTCGACTAAGCAAAGAGTTAATAAGTCCACATTCGGCATCAAAATAATCACAAGACGGCATATCACAAATATCTTCGGAAATACCCTTAAACTCACTTGGGATTGGGACAAGGTTCTCAACACTAGACTTTTCCGTTTCCGGAATAGTGTTAAGATGCTCGTCCCCCATACTTAGAGAGTTATCGGGCTCCTCAGTCGGTAAGTCTGGTGTGATTGCTTTAGGCTTTCTATATATCACAGTATACTCATCATCATCAGCCATAGGAAAATTCAAATTTATAAGAAAATTTTGAGCTGCCGGCTCCTCCTGCTCTGCCTGTTGAATTCCTTTAAGAATCTGCAAATCTTTCATAAGCTTAAGTAGCAATTCTTGCATAACTTCACTTTCTTCTGCTCTTCATTCATAGCGTAGCTATTTTAAGAAATCTCTCCTTAGCTAGCAATAAAGCCATGCACTTTTCTTCAGGAGGTATATGATCATACTCTTTTAAAAAGGCTTGAATAGTTTCCATTAAGTTTTCTCTAGCTTGCAACAATTTCGTATCCGTTGTTTGAGGAGGATAATGAATTTCGGGAAAAGCGGGGGTTGATATTGGTCAAAACCAGAAAAATTAAAATTATAGCAATGATTAGGTTCATAGAAATTTTGGTTCAACGGTTGACACTGAAAATTTTCATGAAGACCCCCGCAATTTTCACAAGGGAATTGTTGTGGTTGACTCGGAAAATAATGTAGAGGTTGGTTAAATCCAAAGTCTTGATTGTAACAGGGACCCTGATCAAAGACGGGGTGGTTATCCTGTTTGACCATCGTAACCTGGATGAGAGTTTTCCCTTTACTAAACTCACACTAGAATGTTCTCGTATTGGTATTGTGGAGGTTGGTTGAAGAAGTTTGGTGTTTCATTATAAGAATAAGGATTTCATTTGCGGATCCTACACTGCACAGCTCGGACTTCCACCATTAAACGGACCTCCACAATACGAGCAACCAAAATGGTTTAAAGACATGATGAAGAATAAAACGTATAAGAGGATGAAAGAAAGATAGAAATCAAATGTAATATTAGGATAAAGAAATAATATTTAAGATTTTTAATAATATATGAGTAAAGAAATTAAAATAAGAAAGAAAAATATTTTGGTAACCGAAAATTAAACGTTCACGGTAGCTCTCTAAAAATACGTACAAGAAAACGGAGGAGTTGGTAAAGGCGAGGCTCAATTTAGAATAACCGTTCTCCTTTTGGGTGATATTGATCAAACCCGCCTTAAAACATCCCCCTATAGCATGTAAAATACAGGTGGAGCCGTAAAAACGATAACAAACGTATTTTAATATTAAAATAAAATAAAATAGAAGTGTAAAATATTCACAAACGGAAAATAACTTCACGAGGAAGGTTCTTCAAAAACACTAATCTTCGAACGAAACGCGACATTCATAACACACTTCCGCGGCAACGGCTCCAAAAACTTGGTACCCTCCGAACACACTATATATATAATATAATATATAAGTATATAAGGATTATATCAAAATTTTAAAAACAGTTTATAAAAAAAAAAAAAAAAAAAATTAGTAAAAGTATTTTATTTATCGGCCGGTTCGAGAAAACAAACTTTTAACCAAATGTTTGTCCGCAAAAACCTCTGTTCTTTCCCTCGACGTAGTGTGAATTGAGAATCGGTTTAATCCGTGATTGCGCATTTTGAATGGTTTAAAGATTTTTTTGATTGGGTTTTCTAATCCTACTAAATATAAATGCCAATAATTAAATGCACGAAACATAAAAAAAAATATGAAAATTAAACACTTAAGCATTAAAACGTAAACGGGAATTAAAGAAACGCGACAATTAAAACCTAAATTAAACCTAAAAATGATTTTTTAAACTTTTCCTAATCCTAATTACTAACTTGTAAGAAAAAGCTAAGGAAATCCTATAACCGAAGTGCTAATGTTAAAAACGAAGTAAACGAGAACGGATCAAATCCCGTTCTTTAAAAAAATGCAATACTTAAATTTTAACCCTACGAAAGTAAAATTCAAACCTAAGCCTAAAATATGATAAAAGAAAATTTTATAAAAAAGAATTTTATTTTTTTGATTATTTTTCTATTTTTTATGACTTTTTAAAGTTTTTAACAAAATTAATTCACGAAAAATATAAAACTTTAAGCTAAAAATCCTAAATTTTTTCTAAAAATAGCTTATGATAAGCAGGATGTAGGAAAATTATCAAATCCTAAAGAGCTAAACTAAATAAGCCGGGAAAAATCAAAATAGCACTCGAAGTGCTTATTATACGTAAAACTCAAAAAAGGGTTAAAGGATTTGATAATGCAACTTAGGACGTAAAAGTCCCAAGGGCACGTTGGTGAGGGGTGTGTGTGTTGATACTTATAAAGGTTGAGGAGGGTTGATGTTGTGGGTTCAAGTCCTGCTCACCCTCAATTTTTCCTCTTTCCTTTTTTTTATTTTAGCAAAAACTTTAAAAAGCAAATATTTAAAACAGCTTAAAACTAATAACTTTTGTGAAAACAACTTTTTTCAAAATCAAAATTAAGCAGGGAAACAGCTTATCAAAACAGACAGATAACACTTAAACTTTTTTGGCTTTTTTAACAAAGCTTAAGAAAACAAATAAGCTAAAATAAACTAAGACCTAAGCAAATTAAGCTATAACTACCCTATTATTAACCTAATAAGCAAGTGAGACACAAATTAAGCAAAAACTACAAGCTGGAAAAATCAAATAAGCACTTTAGCACAAATCTGGTTACCAATCAGACAAACTAGCAACTTTGAGATTATTTCTATATAAGCAAATGGATCCTTATAGCAATCTAGCTTATTCCTACTTAAAGCTCAGCTTATAAGCTACTTAAAAAAAATAAACAAAAAGCATTTTGAAATCCAATTAAGCTAAGAAAAAGCACAATGAAAAAAGCTACTTAGGCTATTTTTGATATTTTTTGGTTTTTCTATGAAAAGCTAAAATAAGCTAGAACCCAACCTAAATAAGCTATGAACAACTAAATATGAACCTAATAAGCTAGTTAAGACAGAAACTAAACAAAAACTTATGACAATAAGCTAAAAATCATAAATAAGCACTTTGATATAACTGTTAACCAAACAGGCCTAAGAGCCATTTTAAGCTTAATCTTCAGCACTCAAATGGAACCTTATGACAAAATGGCTTGTATTTTTAAAAAGCTTATACTACAAGCTACTTAAAACAGCTTTTGAAAAGGAATTTGAAAATCAATTAAGCTAAGAAAAAACTATTGGAAAAAACTGATGCAGACAGAATGACATTATTTTTTTAGTTTTTTAAAACTTAATGAAAATGACCAAGTACTGAATTGCAGACTAAAAACAGATGACTAATTAAGCTATTAAAAACAAACTAAGCACTAATCTATTTTAACTAACTGGATTTTCATCTTAAAAATGGCAGTTTGGCCTTTTTAGACTGCTGATGCATTTGACACTTGTATGACCAAAACTTTAAAC
>BQNB010187771.1:0-12009 GCA_026074375.1 Tanacetum coccineum
CGGTACACTCATATAATTTAATACCGATCTCAATGCTCCAGAAAAGGCGACAAAGACCACACGTACACATCCGTAATGACAGAATAGACACATATGACTGCTCACTCCTTAACTCGAGAAAGCTAAAGGTATAAACTATCTTGGGTATCAATAATAGATACTCGAAATCCTATAGATCTAAAGGCGAACCTCATATTTTTAGGGTGGAATTCTGAGGGTTTTTTGTGCTAATCATATACATTCCTATCCATGAGACGCTATTAATACTCGATTTTCGTTGGTATGTGTCATAAATTTTTTTTTAATTTAGGTCAAAATTACCTTTTTATGCTATGTTTTGGTATATTACCCATCATTTTAAGGACAAAGCAAATGGCAAATGAAGGAATAGTTTCTAAGGATTATTTCCCTCCCCCCCCCCCACACTTAAGTTAAACACTATCCCCAATGTTCTATAGAAGTACCCGTAAGAACGAATTAAAAGGAAAAGAAAACAAGTAAAAAAAACTAATACTCCCCTTGTTTGCTCAATAATAAAGAAGAAACATGCGATAACTGGTTAAATCGTCCTTCAAGAATCATCCAATGAAACTTCCTAAGAACTTCCAAGCTTCTTCTCATCAAATATAACCTGTAATCAAAGACAAAGACACTACACCAAGCATAAAATGTGCGATATAATAATATACAGTGTGAAATTAGGGTTGACTCTATAAAGCAGTAAAGATAGGATGAGAGAATTATTAAACTCATGGTTTTGCAAGTTTATAAAAGAATTAAAACTTTATTCTTAAGTGTTGTACAAGTTTTATTTTCAAAAATACTTAAAAAAATTTAGTTTTCCTGTAACTGGGCGTTTAACGCCGTCAGGAATATCCTGACCCCGTCACAAGTGTCGTGGTGACGGCGTCGCGTGTAAATTGTGACGCCGTTTCCACACTCTATGAAAACTCTTTTTTTGTTTTTGATGAAAAATTTCCTGCACTCATTCTTATATGTTATTTTCCTGTACAAAATGCTGCATAAAAACCTGAGAATTAACAATGCAATCATATGACTCAAAACTGAAGCGAATTAATCTAAACAATTTATTTCAAATGTTTGAATTTGGTTTGAAAAACCGGATAATTCCCCTACACTTATTTTGTTGCAAAATACATTTGATTGCAAATACGACGAAGTTACAAATAAACAAAGCATGATTACAAACTAATTCAAACATAATAAAACAAATAATAAAGAATTAAAACACACGACACTCCTAATATGCGGGAAAAGTAAATTTTGGCTTGCCTCCAAAAAAGCGCTTTTCTTTATTTACGAGTCTTGTAGCTAGACTCGAAGTCACACGTCAAGTGTCGTAGAAGTGGTCCAAGTCGATGATTTCCCTTGGACTTTCTCTTTTGGAGAGCTTCCTAGTGGTGGGGATTGACTATAGGGTTTTGGTAAACTCTTCTCCGTCTGGATCGATCAATCTAATCTTGGCGTGCCATGCTTCATCTCCATTTTTAGGTGGTTTATCCCAGTTAATCAGGTATTTAATTAGGTCCTCCGATTCCCACATATTACTCTTAAGGTTAATAGGTATGGCTCCTAAAAATTCTACCATCCTCCTAAACACTAAGGTATCCTTAAAAGGATTGAGCCAGGCATCTCTAGCAATTTCCTATTCTCCGGGTAAATAACAGTCTAAGAAGTCCTTCCTTGCATAATAGGGGGTTCGTGCGCCTACTCTATCCGAGCTAGGTCGTGGTTTGTATGATTCCCTTTTTCCAAGTGTGGTCCAATATGGTGCTTCCTCTTTACCTAAGTCGACTCGTTTTACTTCGAATACTGACCTAGTGATTCATTCTCCCACCGCTATTTTGGCCATCCCACAATCTATAACTGCGTTGGCGGTAGCTAGAAATCCTCTTCCTACTAGCAAAGGGGTTTCGGGGTCCTTCTTCATATCAATCAAGTAGAAATCATTTAATAGTTTTAGTTTCCCTATATGGACTTCTACGTCTTTAACAATCCCAACAGGGTAGGATTTGGTTCCGTCAGCCAATCTAAATATATGGTCAGTCTCTTCTAATAGTCCAATGTTAAGCTTTTTGAAGAGGTAAAATGGGATTATGTTCACGCATGATACTAGATTGGCCAAGGTGTCGAAAAGTTTTGAGCCCCCTAATCTACAAGGTAGAGTGAATAGTCCGGAGTCCTCCATCTTTGCAGGTACTTCGCCTTGGACAAATGCTAATCTGTTTTTGCCTAGTTCTAAGCTCTCTATGTATTTATCTAATATAGCGTTATAAATTAGAGCGTGAGCTAGGACTTCGAGAATCGGCAAGTTAAGATGCAAATCCTGGAATTCATCTTTAAGAGTTGGTTCGGGTTCTTTTGGTTGTTGCGGTTCGATCCCCATCCCGGTTTGCAGCAGGCTTGCTTGGGAAATGTTTGCCTCCTTAAAATGTGATTTGATAGCATTGATTGAAGTGGAGGGGTGAGATAATCATTGAGGATGATGTGTCCTTGTGTGGTGTTTATTTATGATAGTTTAAGTTTTAAATTTATATTTTGCCGACTTAACAAAAAACAACACTTTAACGGGCAGTGTACCCGGACGGTGGTAGATTCGTGGTAAGTAGGGTGTCGAACACTTGAAGCGAGGTTAAATCTCTTAATTTATTTATATTTTGGTTATCTAATCTAAAGTCGAACCTATGCTAATCCTATGTTAGTTCTAATCCTAATTCTAACAGGTAAAAGGGGGTTTCAGCCTGAGAGACTGGCACAGGTTTGTTTGGTGACTACAATTAATTCAAGACTCTTTAACCCATGTAAGAAAATTAACAGAAGATAAAAGAGCGGTCGAGCCTTATGATAGAAAACTGTATTAGCCATCATTAATCTGATTAGAAGTTGGTTTGTTTATTCAGTGCAATGATTACTTATCTCGAAGAGGTATATCATTCTTAGACTTAGGCGGGACTTCATCCTAAGACCTAGACACATTAATTATGTCATAATTAAAGCATCCGCATAAAGCATCCTTATTTGCTGATTATAATCTATCTTAAGGATTAAAGCAATGGTGATCTTGTTAAACCCTAGCTCATAGAGACTTTACCCACTTACTGCTTAATGGCAATTTATACACTAGTAGTCTACTTGTCCAACTATCCAATGGAATCAGAACATTATTTGTTGAATTATCTAGATTCACCTACTAGTCAACATGTTCAATAAACCAAAGGCAGTTTCCGTTAACTAGTTAAGCTAGAAGCGTATCCTTAGCACGATTTTAGAAGGACAATACTTGTGATCCTATGATTCTAGATGTATAAATCACTATATGGAGAGCTATCCCAGCATCTAGATTACTTGGTCCGTATCACTAGATCCAGTTGAATGATAGGTCGCATACAAAAGCACGTAAACAAGTATAAATTGATAAACATAAACAAGCATACAACGATAAATTAAGCAATCAAGATATAAACAAAGCCAAACATTCAGATCTTCATAATAATGGCTAATACCCGAAAGTATTAGCCTTCAAACATCATAATTAATACAAGGGTAATTGTTTTAACCAAGGTAAACTAACCGAGTTAATGAATGATACCAAAAACTGAACGATTACAAAAGTATAAGAAATTACGCGTTGTCTTCTATGGATTGGAATGCGTTGCAAGACCTCTTCTGCTCTTTTTCTCCTCTGAAAATTGACTTGTGTGGTTTAGGTATCGAGAATATGATTTAGCACACTTAAAACTCATTTTTGAGTTTTCTATTTATACTGTCTAGAAGTCGGTTTGATACGGCGTATCTAAGGGATTGGATACGGCGTATTAAAGTTTCTTAGAGTAGGGACCACATTTGATATCTTCCAGAATATTCACATACTATATCTTGAATACGGCGTATTGAGCTTTTCTGGATACGGCATATTGAGCTTGTTTCCTTTGTGGTCCTTGGTGAGTGCAGGCACGGATACGCCGTATCTTCCTTGATGGATACGGCGTATTGGTAGTCAGAATAGTAATCTTCAAAATATCTTCGTTTAAGCTCCAGAATGCGCGCCGTTTGCTAATATTCACCAAGTACTCCATAATTACTTCAATTCTCAAATATAAACGATTAAGTAATAATTATTTGCAATAATTATACAAAATAGGTTAAAAACATGGGATAAATGATGCTATAAAATAGACGTTATTTGATATCATCAGGGGATCAATTATTGGGTAAGAACGAGCAGACAAAACTAGGAAAGTACTCAGTTTCGGGTTCTTAACCGTATCGCTGGGTAGTGCTCCTGCAATTCGATCGGTGATGGCCTTCAATACTGTGTCGATTTTGTTGGTCATCTCGCTTTGTTTCCGTTTAAAATCGGCTTTAAACTTGGACAGTCTAGCGTCTTGAGATGCCATGAAATTGGATACCAATCCTTTAAGATTTGATTGATTGTTAAAGCTTTGAGGACGGTTGTTGAAGGAACGGTTTGGGATTAAACCGTTGGGTTGGAACTGGTTAGGTGGGTTTAAAAAATTATTTTAGGAATTTTAAGGTTGTCTCCACCTAAGGTTCGGGTAACTTCTCCATGATGGATTATAGGTGTCACCAATATTGTTTTGCTCAGGCTTGAAAGTATACCACTTACCTCTCGCTTCATCAGTACGCGAGGATGCGTATTAAACAAAGGCTTGCACGGGATCTTCCATGCAATACTGAATGTCGTGGGGACCACTGCAGATCTCACATGAGGTAGTGATTTTGTTCACTTGAGTAGGTTGTGTCAGAGCAATATGAGCTTCCATCAAGCGTTGGACTTGATTTTCGAGCTCAATTAGACGGCGGTCGGATGTACTCGGGACATCTTAAGGCAAAGCGATTGCCTTGACCGGCTTAGCGAAATCCACTGGGTCGTTCCAACTTTCATTGTCATAGAGGGCTAGGTCCTCTAATAATGCCCAGGATTCTTCGGTGTTTCAGTCACGAAGCTTACCACCGGCCGATTGGTCAATGGTTCATCTTGTGACGGGATTGACATGGTCATAAAAATTTGGACTTGGAGCCAAAGGTCGATGCCATGATGAGGGAATTTTTGTTGTAAGTCCTTAAAACGAGTCCATGCTTCAGATAGAGATTCTCCATGATGTTGTTGGAACATCAGGATATCATTAGGGAGTTTTGCGGTCCTTCCCGATGGAAAGAATTAAGCAAGGAAACGAGTAGTAAGATCCTCCCATGTGGTGATGGATCTTGCTGTAAAACGTTCAAGCCAATTGCTAGCTTTATTGCGAAGGGAAAATTAAAGTAAACATAGGCGCGTTTTTTCCATATTTTTACCGTCAAGGTCAAATGAGTCCATTAGTTTTAAGAAATCCTTAAAGTGTTGGTTTGGATCCTCGGACCGAAGTTCGAGGAATAAGCATCTGTTTTGCAACAACCGGACGGTGTAGGATCAAAGAGGTACCATGTTGTTCCCTACGGGGAGCTCAATGGTATTCTTGTAGCCTTCGTGGTAGGTTTGGAGTTGTCTCCAAGAGTACGAATAGGATTCTCGTCTCCCATGGTGGTTAACGAGAATGGATTACGAAACAAAACACAAAGAAAAGATAGATTACGAGAAAGCTAATATGCGGAAATTAAAGTCTCACTTGAAATGATTCAAGCAAGTAAAACTAAGCTAAACTATGATCAAAACCTAACTATTCCCCGGTAGCGGCGCCAAAAACTTGATGCGGTTGTCGTAAGGGACTTCTACAAGAAGTTTTACAACTCCCTAGGCAGAGTACCTAACCGTTGTAGTAGTAGTATAGGCAAAACTCAAGGGTTGTTATCGTTCTCTAGGAGAATATGTTGGGAAGGCTTGATCACGGTCTAATAGAATTCTAGGGGTTGAGAGAATATTATTTTTGTATTTTTATATTTTATAGAAAGCAGGTAAATCATATGTTGAGAGGTTTGGTTGGTTTAAGCTATTAAACTAAATGATAAACTACTCTAATTATGATAACAATATAATACTAATATTGTATTTATTTAATCATGTATTACTCCCTAGATTGCTTCTCCTAGTGTTGTTGCTTTGTCACACTTATGATGATCTATGTAACTATTTCCTAAGTCATGAACAGATTACACGAACCTGCTGTCTACTTAATATTCCGTTGAGGCAACGCACAAGTAAGGTAGTATGAAGACTATTACAAGGCCCCCAAGAGTATTTTAAATGCATTTGAAATATATTAAAAGTGGATCAACTATATAAGGGGCAAGGTAGTATTAAGACTGTTACCCGATGGTATCCTTTCTACACAATCATGTTTCCCTAGACATATCAACAGCAATACAGACAAAAGCTAGTTATCTAAAACCTAACATGCATATTCATCACAAGAAGCAAAACCACTAAGATTTACATTCTAGGTTTCATACAATCATAAAAGAACATAATAGGGAGTTTAGCCAAGCATGTTAAAGATAAAGTAAGAATAATAAATAATCAAACAACAAGACATATTGAATGATTAAGATAATCTTACTTGTTTAAACATGAATTTAAGGAGTTACAATAGGGTTTTGAAGCTGTAAAATCATCCTAATAAGCTGTCAAACGAACTACGGTTCGTCTCCCTTTTTTACTCTAAAGTTACACACTTAAAACCCTAATTTTGGGTTTGTATATATAGATAAATCGCTGTGACGGCGTCGCGTTTTAATCGTGACGCCGTCATGAAAGAGAATATTCTAGATCTTGGGTTGGGTAGTGCGAGCTGACGCTGTCGTGAATTCTTGTGACACCGTCGTGGGATGAATCGTGACGGCGTCACGTGTATCTTGTGACGCTGTGTCCAGCCGTTGAGAACATAATCTTGAGAAATGTTGGTGTAGGTGCGTAGTCTCGTTCGTTTCTTCTCCAAATGAACTCAAGTCATGTGTATTTCCTCCAAATGCCTTCCAAATGCTAAACACCTGAAAATGATTGATTAAGTACCTATTTTGGGCATAAATGCACAATTTAAGAGGTTAAATGACCTTAAAAAAATGTATAAAATGACACATCATCAACAATAAAAACCCTACGTCTATTTGAAGAACAAAAAGCATAAAACATGATAACATATTCGGATCCTATTTTTAGACCCATTTTATACAATGGCATGTTATCAACAGCACTTGGGAAATATGCAGTACAACCATTAACAACATTAGGATATACTTAGTTTGCAATGCTTCTTAACCAACAGTATCATATTAATGAACCACATTTTTACATACATAGCTTAAAACATAATATATAATGACAATAATAAGTGTATCGTCCATTAGATCATTGGATGTATTGTTACATGCCAATTTAAATCTACATGTCACTTTTCGACAAAATTTATGAGCCAAAATTATTCAGACCATATAAAGTAATCATTTAGCAGGAAACTTCAGCATTTAACCTTTAAATACAAGCAGAAACCACCCACGACCACAATTTACACAAGAAATAGTTATTCAGCGCAAACAACAACATATCAAACTATAACAACATTAGGATTCATCCAATGGATGTATTGTTACATGCCAATTTAAATCAGAATTTCACTTTTCAACAAAATTTCTGAGCCCAAATTATTTAGACCATATAAAATAATCATTTAGCAGCAAACATCAGCCTTTGAATGCTAGCCGAAAGCACCCCACGACCACAATTTACCCAAAAAAACATATATTGAGCGCACACAACAGCATATCAGACTATAAAAGATATCAAAACATCTAAAAATAACACAAACACGCATCCATAAAGCCTAGCCCCGTCTTTTATTAAAGACTTATAACATAAGCCCAAAAAGATAACATGGTCACAAAAGTCTCAAAAGGATTTGCATGTGAGTGTTTACAATTTATCTATAGCATAAACCTATGACCATCTTCTATCATCAAATGTCTTTTTTCTCAATCATCAACTATATTAACTAACTCAAATTTTAAAGACAATGCAACAAACACAATAGACAATCGCATACAGCTAGAGGCGCATTTGTTTAAACAAAAACTCTTATCATAACTTATTGACAACAAAATGAAGCTTTAAATGAAAACACAAAGGACACACGACCACAACTAACAGCCCACTTAACCAAATGAGAGTGTACTGATACAAAATGATATCATTAATGTCAAAAGGAAAAATAAAAAAAACTTATAGCATACCATGTAAAATCAAAAACATATCTATAAATTCAACAATAGCATGCAAAGTAAAAGGAATACTTACACACCTTACGTTGAGCAATCAAATCTAAAGAGTCACCTCTCCCACAAAACAACCTAGCTCAGGTAGGAAAAAACATTTGAACGAATGAAGAGCACCAAAAACTGCATGGTTTTAAAATAATGATCGTCTGACACAAAGGTCGACATTTAAACACGTATGTGTTGAAGAGTGTTGAAGAAGACACACGGTATTCACATTGTTAACATCGAACACTCACATTCTCCCGGCCCCCTACTTTATATCGAAATCGGGCCAAGGAACCAAAAAAACTGAAGTGACCCAGAATGCCACAATGTTTAATGGTCCAACTAACAACTCACTTAACCAAACGACATTATTTAACACAAAACGACCTCAATAATGACAAAATGACATCGCCCGCACGCGCACGCCTAATGTATAATAGCGAATTTGATATTTGAACATATGAAAAAGTACGCAACAATTAAAATAACCTTTTTTAAAAAATATTTACACAACAAATGTATCTCATATGTCTTAAGTACGATTTAAAATTTTAAACCCGCAATAATTTGTTTGAAAATTTCTCAAACAACATGAGGTATCATTGAAACACGATCCCTTTGTTATTGAAAGTTATACCATAAATTAATAAAGTAAACTTTAAAGCAAATTCTTAACTGGTGGAACTTGGCATGACATACCGTCGAGGGACTGAATATGTACACTGATACAAATTGATCAATTTGAAGTTGATTTGGATTGTGTTTACTTCGCCAAATTATCTATATATACATCATTCACGAGTGAATTAAAAGTTCAAATTCCTTGAAAGCCAACAGAAAGAACAAGCTCAAGTATTCTCTTGCAATTTAAGGTAACATTTGTTTTATGTCTATGTTTATGTTTTAACATTAGTTTTTGCTTTTCTTTTAGTTGAATGTGTGTATCCATTAAGATTGATTAATACTGAGAAGGTTCAAACCCTAGTTTTTCAAATTTGATTCAAATTTTTTCAAGTGCATATATAATTCATATTTAATTGATCTTAATCTGAGTAAAAAAATGTAAAATCAAAGGTGAAAATTTCAGAATTTTGCGTTCAACTACGTAAATATATGCGAGCTTTTGATATTATAAAAAATAGTGTTGATTTTAAGTTAACTACTATATGATATGCATATCTTGATTTTAATTCGTGTTCTTTAGTTACCCATATAATTTGTTTCTCAATGACTTTGAGTTAGCTCTATGAGTTTGAGTTGTTATCTCAGTATATACTCAAGACCCTAATTAAATGCTTTTCTTGTCTCAAGGATTTGCTGAATCATCATGGATCATACTAACAACGCGTACTTGAAATCACAACCGATAAAACATAATAAGTATCCAAATTATAATAAGAAAGATACCAATCGTAAGGAACCTAGTTGTTGTGAAGCTTTCTTTGTGTGTTTGTTCATGTTCCTGTTTTTTTGCTTGATTGTTGGGCTTCCGATTTATCTGACATGTCGCGGTCCGTATTCAGAATCAAAAGATCCCTTAATTTATAGGCATCATGTGAAGACCCAACAATATGGAATAGACTTCTATGTAAAATCGGGATTTAATAAGAAACATCCTGTTGGTAGTCCTGCACGAGTCAAATTGGAGAATAAAATCATCAAGCATTACAATGAAACTAAACAAAGTGATTGTCATTATCAACTTTGGCACAAATGGCTATTAGCTGAACCAAATTATCCAACTCCCGACTGCAACGACCTTGAAAGGAAGGGATTAAAGTACTAGCAATAGCTACAATAAATCCATGGTGTTTCTGAAACATCATATTTGAAATTTTGCTTTAGATTTTGTTTAGTATTCTAGACAATAATTGTTTCGTTTCTTACGTTTAGATCATCTTATAAGTTATTTAAATTTAGGTTTTTTGATATTATACAAATTGTATTGCATTTACTTTCTATAGTTTGTGAAAGTGATTGTGTTATTTTTTACTGTGTTTTAGAGTCTTGATCAACATGCAATTCCAATGACCCCGGCCAGAATCAGCTTGTATCCTCGTCTAACATCAAATCTGACTAATTTCAAAATATTTAACAAGAAAACAATGAGTAGTCCAACAGCGTGGCTAGTAAGACCTTGCATGACTGGAAGTATAACCATTAACCTCACATGTTTCTATTCACCTATTAACTTTTTACAGCAATTGATGATAAGGGGTTTCAAGAACTCTAGCATCTGCCTATGTATTACTGTATCAGTTCCGTTTACATATTTGTAATTTGTTCATTACAGATTCTTACGCATTCAGTTCCTCTATGGCTTGTTTAGTTTTTTTAATTTTTTTTTTTACTTCTAAGATTTAACTTCTTGATTAATTTAGACTTTTAGAGTAGCGGATTGAATTACATTAACGGCCTTTGTAGAATCCAGATTTTCGCAAAAGAGTTTGGCATCATATATAAAATTTTAAATACCGTACGGTATGGTAAACCAAAACTCACATTCCACCTCAACGTCACATCAATTTTCTCTCTCATCTCACTTAACTCACTACAACTTAACTTTGAACCGTAATGACAAGCATAAACTTACGTTTCATTAAAATACACACTTTATATAAAAATATACCCCACGAAATATCCACACACACTCACAACCATATCAAATAAATTAAATAAAAAAGAAAGGGGACCACAATTATACAAACTCACAACGGTGAATCAGTCACCGTTCACCATTTTCTATGCCTCATGTCACGCGAGACTTTGTGTGGTAGGAATGGGAAGTCACGGGTAAGTTTCAAACTCACTGAGTGAGTTTTATACCATATCGCTTAGCCTAAGGCATCCAAATGCTGTATAGTTGTGGTTTATTTGTTCATATGCTAGAGTGTGGATGTTGGCTTGTTTGTTTCGTTAATCATTTATGAATCGTTCCGCGATCCATGTGCATTTTTAAGGGTTTTTCTAACGGGTGACATGGTAGCACTGATTAAAGGTTTTTAACGGAACTCGGACTTTGTTTTTAAGTTAAAAAAATATATTTAGTACACATTAATCAAACTTATGAATCACCTTAATTACATGTGATCTTGAATTTAATAAACTCGTTATTACTTTTTTTCGAGTAATATTCTAGAAATTAATTGTTCTGGTTGCTTACGTTTGGATTAACTTTCTATCTAGGTTTTTTAATATTATAAGTCGTTCATTTATTTTCTGGAATTTGTGAAGGCTATAGTGTTTTGATTTTAATATTATAAGGTTTTGTTTGTTTTTTTATAGGTTTTACCTCTTTATCTGTAAATCATGTTTGTAGAATGAAAGATACATCTAAAGTCTTCATTTGCAAAAAAAATACCGTTTGTTTTTTGTGCTATTGAAGTACTTCTTTTATTCTTTTTTTTTTCTTTATCTTTTTCACTAGCGTTTTTGTATTTGTTTATTTTTTACGTTTTCGTCCGTTTTTTGTACGTTTTTGCCTAATTTTTTACGTTTAGTACGTTTTTTCGTCCGTCTCGTACGTTTTGTTACGTTATTGTATGTCTTTGTACGTTTTCATTCGTTTTTATTTATTTTTGTATGTTTATACCTTTTTGTACGTTTTTGTAGCTTTCTTTTTTTTTTACCTTTTTGTAGTTTTTTTACGTTTTGTACGTTTTCATACTCTTTTTACGTTTTATTTAACATTTATTGTACGTTTTCATACTTCTTGTACGTTTGTGTAAGTGTGTATACGTGTGTATACGTTGTCATACCTTATTGTGCATTTTTGTA
>BQNB010187772.1:0-12009 GCA_026074375.1 Tanacetum coccineum
TAATATATTAAAAATAAATTGATAACATACTTCTAGATGCTAACATCTGAACATTTGAAACTGACATATTAGATATAGTAGATAGATGACATTATTAATTTGTTACATATACTTAAGGAATTTTATGTATCATCTTACGGGGCTATTTGATTACAGATGTAGCATATGAGTTGATCAATGACTACCCGAGCATGGCAACACAAGTGTACGAGAAAGATGAAATCCCACTAGCGGGAATCATCGGGAAGCCAGACTTATTTTATAGTGGAACATATTACAATTGGTGCCAAAGATTTGTTTACCACCGTATGTCTTTCTAATCATAATTTATCGACTGATCCCCCAATAACCAATAGGGGATCATGATAAATTATTTCAAATACATACTTAAATTTTGATCCAACTTGTATAACTCAAAATCAATTGCTGACTGGTTTTGGTCGATGTTTTATCTATTTCTAGATAACTAATGAATGCTTACACCATTTGTATTGAAGATGTACCAATCGAGAATAACAACTTGGGCGGTACCGATAGTACGGCAGACATCCAGAAAAACAGCTTGGGTGGTACCGATAGTACGGCAGACATCGAGAATAACAGCTTGGGTGGTCCTGATACGGCAGTCGTGGAGAACCAAGAGACACCAAAAAAGGATAAGTTTGTTACCAAGCACACGAGGAGGTGCCTCCAATGGTATGCTATATATGAAGTATATTATTCCAAAACATTAATAAAACTCAACCATGCATATTACGAGTGGTTTGTTTATGGTTAAGAAACGTTTTTACTTATATGCATCCACATGTACTTCTCTTTTATAACGACATTTTATTTTATTGACAAATCATATCTGATTTTTTGTGCAGTCATCTGGAGGATTTGGGTCAAATTATGGAAGACAACATTGCTGCATGGTAAGCACAGGCTTCCACCGAACTAATCTCTCTTAGAAACATACATCTTATGACACCGAAAGAACTCATTGCGGGGAAAATGGGCTACACCGATAGCCAAATGTTTTGTTAATCCGTCAGTAATCGCCATTATCGACGGATCACTAAATGGATATTTTTTTGAACATGAGTAATTATCACAAACAAGAAACTGAAGACTTGTTGTCAACTTGTTATTTAAAGTTATTTATTATTATTATCACAGTACCGCATGTTAAGTGCCTCAAGGAGGATAAAGTAAAGCATAATACAACTATTAAGCTACTCAGGCGTATATGCAAGGAAGTTGATAGAACACATGCATCAAGTGATATTAAACGTCTTTATAGCTCTCCATTTTGTTTAGCTGTGGAAAACAACACCGCTGAAGCAATAGATGTGCTGACCACATATTTTAACACGTCGTATGATTCTTTGAAAGACGGGCATGATATATATGAATTGACAGTCTTGAACCGAAGCGAAAAGGTTTACACCTATATTCTACATCATTTTGGCAAAACCGGTTTTTTGGCATCCTTAGACATTGATGGTAACAATATATTACACTTGGCTGGACGTTTGGCACCTATACACAAACTTAATACCGCTTCCGGTGCAGCTCTTCAAATGCAACGAGAGTTGCAGTGGTTTGAGGTGAGCTTGTTTCTCTGGGTAGATTATTAAAGCACAACGTATGTTAATGTAGTACACAGTCAAACTACATCACTGGTAAATCTTTCTCAAATAACAGGTCATAAATCATGAAGAGACACGAGAACTGAACAAAAATAAAGATTTACCAGTGATGATTTCCAGTATTTGTTTTTATTTACTTGGTTGAGTGTGATTTGCACTTCAGGAAGTGGAAAAAACGGTGCCACTAGCACATACACGAGAGCTGAACAAAAATAAAGAGACACCAATGATGGTATTTAGAAAAGAGCACAAGGAGCTAAGAAAGGATGGCGAAGAGTGGATGAAAAAGACAGGCGATTCATACACAATCACGGCGGCTCTCATCATCACAATAGTTTTTGCGGCTGCAATTACTGTACCCGGCGGAAACGATGACAAGAGTGGGAAACCAATTTATGAGACGAAACCGAGTTTTATCATATTTTCCGTTGCAGATGCAATCTCATTGTTCACAGCTACCACTTCCTTGCTATTGTTTCTATCCATTCTCACAGCACGTTATGCAGATGAGGACTTTCTTCACAAGTTGCCGAAGAGATTAATAATTGGTCTGGTGATGCTATTTGTGTCTGTGACATCCATGATGATAGCCTTTAGTGCAACACTGTATATTATGTTTGGACAGGAAAAAGCGTGGATTCTGATCCCAATAGCTGCATTAGCATGCCTACCAATTGCTTCGTTTGTGACATTACAGTTTCCGTTGCTTCAGGAGCTTATATCTTCGACATATGGTCATGGAATGTTTGGTAAGGAAAAAGATTACAGGCAATCAAGTGCTAATGGTAACAAAAAGAAAAGGACCTGAGAAACATGATTACTGTTATTAATATTTGCCATGTTGATACTTTTTTTGAAATTTGAAATTTGTGTAAACTATTGTGAGAAACGGTTGATTATAACTATAGTTTGATCACTGTATGCTTGACTGCAAATTAAATTCTGTGATCACTGTATACTTTTCGTTATACCATTGTTGTGTAACATATCTGACAAGGAAAATAACCTTCCGTACAAAATTCATGTCATCTTGGCTCATTAATGATCTGATACTATGTATACATCCTCTAATATGGCGTCGTGGTGTTCCCATGTGGCTTTTAAGATATCCGTTTGGATTCTCCTCGAGTTTGACTACGCATGTCTGTTTTTACGTTTGAGAGATTGAGTATTCGGCTACCTAATGAGCGGAGGTGAAAAGTTGGCAGGGTGAGGCATGTTGGTCATGGGTCAATGGATTTGGGTTGAAACAGTAATTTTAGTACGGGTCAAAATGGGTAAGGTTGATCTGCTAGCAAAGTTTAACTAGTTATCTTATCTGCACAAGAGGATTGAGGTTGTATCATTACAGCAGGGAAACTTATCTGCACAAGCTCTCATATTACACTACCAAAACTACACCAAACAAACAGAAACAAAGTCCACATTATACAAACCTATCCCCTCACCAAACTGGCTGCAAAATGTTCATCGTCTTCTGAGACGGTGCGAACTTAACCAACTCTTTCTTCCTTAGCCACGGTTTCACAACCACAACCGCTTCGAAAACCATAACTTCTCCACTTATTTTATTAACAGCTTGTATATTTAGATAGTATTTCATTCCTGATACCACTTGTTTCTCAGCTTCAACTACTTTAACAAACATTAACTGTCCATCATTGTCTTTGTTACCCTTTAGTCTGTTGTACTCTTCAACTGAGTATTCCCCTACTGCTTGGACTTCTTTGTTGTTTTTTACATCTTCTACCTGTTCAAACCAAAAAAGAAAGCATAATTATAAATTAGTGATAAATATCAACAACAAAAAAAAAGTGTCGCTAAAAATCCAAAAGTGTCGTTAAAAGTTCGAGAAACTACATTTAATACCATGACATAATTGGGTTACATAAGGGTCAATAAGTAACTCATATATGTGGGTGAAAATTGAACGGGTAGGAACATATTGAACCACAGACTTTGTCAACTATGGGGGACATATTCAACCCGATTCGTAATTTAAGTATTCTCCGATGCAACACACATGTATAATGCTATTATATATTGTTAGCATGGAGTTCATTTTTTCAGGTTATAGTTTTTGGCATAAATTTGGTATAAACAAAAATAAACACATACTTTGATGGTCTAAAAAAATAGTTTTCATAAATGAACGGCCTAAATGGAAAAAAAAATTATATATTCAGGTGACCTCCATATTCATTATCCCTTTATCTATAACGTAAAGAATTAATTTGAGAAAACCCTTGCATCATACAACACAAAAATGGTATAAAGTGTTGCAGACATGTTTATAAGCTGTTTAAGCAATTTAGAATTCTTAGTGTAAAGTTTGTACTCCCTCTGTCTTAATTTATTTGTCCATGTTTGACTTTTTAAGTCTTTATTAATCAATTTTGACCTTAAATAATTTTATTTGTGTTATATAATACTTGATGAAAATTATACCAATGGAATATACATTTAAAACTCAATCCATTCATATATTTTTCATTAAATACTAAATAACACAAACAAAAATATTTAAAGTAAAAGTTGATAAATAAAGACCTAGAAAGTCAAACAGGGACAAATAAATTGGGACATAGGGAGTATTATTTTACGAATAGTTCACTAGAACGGGTGTACTATATATTAGTCACAAACTCACAATATTAGTTTGATCTTAGTTAGTTAGTTTGACATTTAAAGCCGATGAAGCGCCTAAACCTCCTAAAGGATTCTACCATTTCTGCCGAAGACCTTAAGTCCATATACCTTAAGTCCATAATAGAAACGAATTGCAGCAATAGTTTGAGGCATATTTTTCAATGTAGAACTATATGGTTAAGTAAGGCATGACGAGGTGTTATAATCTGTGTGTGCAAGCATATGTTACTTATACACTCATAAGTTATTAAGTTTGTATGGTGAGAATCGAGTTCGACACAACAAAAGAAAAAAAAGCCAAAGACACCCGTCAAAGGCCATGACCTAAAATTAGTTTTCTAAATTATAATATTCTTGAAAATCTATCTATAAACTGTAATAAAACACAGTTTATTACAACCCTTTAAAGCATAAGAATTAATTATCCCATTAAATTTTCTTAGTGTGGCTACTTTCCCTTAATTAAGAAACAGCAAAGTACATTCCTAATTTGCTCACATCATTAAAAACAATGCAATTAAATAATATTCATTCATCTGTTTCATATTAACATTTTAATATTCAAAAACGCATTCAATATACTTTTCATGAATTGGATTCTTCTTCTACAATATTCTCATTATTTAGTTTACATAATTTGATTATGAAAATACTTGGTTTTTCAGATTATAATAGATTCAAAGCAATTATAACCTACCATCTAATTAATTGCTTTCTTTCTGACAACTTCTTCTACAATCTGTTACAATTTCATATTAATATATCGAAATTTCAATTAACAGCTTTATTATTCATTATACTAATTCAAACCTATATTCATTATATTGATTCATTCTTCTTCTATATTCCTCTTACAATCAGTTACAATTCCATATTAATATAAATCGTCGATTTTAACTATCCTTTTGTAAACCATCTCTCTCTATAGTCTAATTGTAATAATACAATATATAAGCAACATATTCAATTCATGGTAACATGGTATTTACATGATGTTATGATTTGGATATAGTTGAACGAATTTTATTTCTTACTTTTTTATTGGGCAGATCTTCTAATAGATCAATCTTATTGTGATTCTAATTTGCATTGGATTGACTTGTTCGAACAAAATATCTATGTATGGCATTCAGTTGTAATGAAATCCATTTTGATTTTTATTATTTACGATTATTTTTTTCGTTTTATGGTTGTAAACCTATTATTCAATTCAATATTGATCTTTGATTGACCACTGATCTACTATAGAGTTGTGATTTGTTTTGTGAATAATTAATCTAATATAAATTTTGTTCTTCGAATCATCTTTTGTAATCATATCTTTATTTATCTTATATAGTATGTAATAAAATAAAATTAAACTTTTTTACTACAACCCTTTAATGCATATGTATCTGTTTTATACTGGAAATTTTATTTTCGTGGAATACCTTATATTATACCATAAATAGTTAACCTCATATTTTGCATATCAATCCAAACATGCATTAAAAATATTTCATCGGTTTCAATTATTTTATAATATTTAAAACCACGATTCAAAAACCACTAACATTTAAATTCATTCTTCTTATCTAATCTCTTTCTACAATCAGTTACAATTTCCATTTTTAATAATTCGGTTTCTAATTAACTATTATAATATTCAAAACGCATATATACAACTCTCTCATAATTGATACTTCTTCTACACTCTTTTGTCTTTATTTATTATTCAGTTGCTTACAATTATATATAATTTTGCATCCAGTCTTCAATTTAACACATTATATTATTCAAAAACGCATTCATCTACTCTCATTAAATTGATTATTTCTCGACATCTATTTACAACCAATCTCTCTTTAACATTAATAATCACGTTACAATTTCATATTAAATAAAAAATCTTCATTTAACACTATTTATCCAATCTCCTATAACAGATCAAAAACACAAATTATATAAGCAACATATTAATGTTTAATACATGTATTACATTGCTGTTATGATATGGAATATGAGGATGTACTAATTTTATTATTACTTTTATTTTGCAGGACTTCATCTAGGTTCAAAATCTATTGTGATTCGATAGCCTTGATTTCGTAGCATTATATAGGGCGATTTTCTGTAACGTGTGTTATGGGTATATTTTATGCTTTCCGCGAGTTGATATGGGTGTTTGAGTAAATAGGCATAGGTAACACCATTATTGCACCGTTCTTTTACTTTGTCAATTCAATACTCATCCGTCCAGTTTCTAATTACATCAATGCTGTTAATTTATGTTGACATCTTATTCAAATCAAAAACATCCACCAGTTTCAATTAACATCAATGCTGTTTAATTTTTAAAACACATTCAAAACCTTCCACCAATTGATCTTCTTCTACACTCTTTGGTTTTTTACAACCCTTTAAAGAACATGCATTAATAACCCCAATTAAGAATAATCATGAGGACTACCTTTAACACCAATTTAAATCAATCTCTCTCTAACACTGATTCAAAAACAAATACATAAGAAACCGATTCATTCGTACATGTATTACATGTTGTTGTGATTTGGATATAAGTTAAATTTAATGTAATTTTATTCACTTTTCATTTTGCAGACATCATAAGTCAATCTACTGTGATTCACATAACCTCGATTCAAACAAATAATCTATGTAAGCTTCAATTGTGTTAAAATCTATTTGATTTATACTGTTGTGTTACATTCATTCTACCATTAGATTTTTCTACTGGTGGGAAATGATTCTAATGGTAAAACCCACTAAGTGTCACTGTTATAATTGTTTTGTGTAACGAGTCAATATGAGCGATTTTGTGTAATAGGTTGATATGGGTAATTTTGTGTGAGGTTGAATACCCATTATAACACATTGCTCAACTATACTCACTAAAATACACTTATCAGTCCATTGTGGATATTGCACTGTTCTTTTATTTGTCAAATTATCCTAAATAATGTTATCTTATATCATTATATTATGAACATGATTACTTAATTACCTTATTTCATTGGACCGCAAAAAGCAAACGACAGAGAGGTTTCGATAGATGTAACTGACAAAATTCTTATACATGCGGCTCACCAGGTAACATCTATTATCGATTTTACTTATCCAAACAGTTTTTTAATTGTTACAAACTCAAATGTTTATCTAATAATGCACTTATTATCTGATTATTTCTTTCATATATTAACGAAACATGTTTACCTTCAGTGTTTTTCTTACATTATTTATGAATGTAACTTCTTACAAAATAAGTTTTTACTTATTTAACTACTTAATGGATTATTTCTTCTACACTTTCCGTGAATCCACGGGTCTATAAGCTAGTTAATTTATATATGTATGTTTACCCGTTTTAAGAATACACTACCTCCCGTTTAAATGCATTTTCATAACATTTAAGTGTATGAATGTTGGAAACTTGGAAAACAAACCAATTTATTAAACAAAAACAAGCTTAATCATATTTGCAGTCTCAGATGCAATCTCGTTGTTCACATCCACCACTTTCTTGTTGTTGTTTCTATCAATTCTTACAACACGTTATGCATATGAGGAATTTATTTACAAGTTGCCAAAGAGATTAATATTTGGTCTTGTGATGCTATTTGTCTTCGTGACATCCATGATGATAGCCTTTAGTGCAGCATTATATATTATGTTTGGACAGGGAAAGCCATGGATTCTGATTCCAGTAGCTGCACTAGCTTGCCTACCAATTGCTTCGTTCGTGACATTATAGTTTCCGTTGCTTGTGAAGCTTATATCTTCCACATATAGTCCTGGAATCTTTGCTAAGGAAAAGGACATGAGTGTTGGGTGTAAACCCAATCCCACATAGGTAGAATAAGTAAACTGAAGATGGGTTTTACACTTATAAATACCCCTCTTATTGTGATTGAAAAGTTAGATTTGGGCGTGTGTGTTTTGTACCCCGTGCAGTTTGGCACGGTCGTGCAGTTTGGCACGAGCCTAAGCAGTTTAGCTCGGTGCTTAATAATATCTCTCTGATTTGATCCCGTGGACTGCCACGACTATCCTAGTCGTGGATATGACGTTATATCTTGTGTCGATTATATTCCGCATTTACTTTCCGTAAGCCTTATTTGTTCGAGCGGTGTGTGCAGGAACTATATACCGTACAGAGGTGTGTGCAGGTGCCATATACCCTAACAAAGTGGTATCAAGAGCCAGATTATGATAAACAATGGCAGAAGACGGTAAGCTAAAGATCGACACTATGATGGTTATGATTTTGATTTCTGTAAGATGTAGATCGAAGACTCTATATCAGAAGAAGCTTTTAGAGCCTTTGGCAAAAGCCAAACCTACAGGTATGAAGGCTTTGTTATTATTATCTTCGTAGCCCTAGAGTTGGTCAAGCACTGTTATAGCAGTTAGTGGTTCGTGTAGAACTACTAAGCTAACGTTCAAAAGGATTCGAGATTTGATTATTTGTTGAAGATATTCATCGAAAGACATCCAAAGAATATACGAATTATTTGTTAACTGCAGAGGACAGATATAGGGGCAGAGGGTACGACAGATGGCAGGAAGCACAACAGAAACAAGTCAAAATCATGAAAGATAGGAGAGATAAAGTACAAGCAGAATATCACGTGTTGGAATCATAGCAGTGGCTTTGAGTTCGGTTCGTGTTGCGAGTATTAGAAGACGGTAAAGGTGGTGGTCACCTTGTTTTCTTGATCGGTGGAAGAATCTCACGGAATAACATTGATCGGCACAGGTATGGTTGTCAAGACAAGAAGGTAATGGAGAAACAACACTGTGTGAACATTATGGAGTGGAAGTTCAAATCGGGTGGCTTTGGACGTGGCCAGGGAAGAGGTCGTGGGTCCGGGAAGAGTCGAAATGGTAATGAACGTCTCCAACGGGATGCCATGTTACATGTTACATGTGTCGCGAATAATCAGAAGGTGGTTAAAGCTGTTGTGACTAAAGGATGTGAATCGACCGATTAAGGGGGTGATTGTTGGGTTTAATCGGTTGGCCGGGTTCACGTATGACTGGAACAGTTCTAGTTAAGTAAGTCTGCATGTTTTGTGTGTTTTAGTTAATAATATATTATTGGTACTAGTTTGACTCAATCTCATGGATATGCACGTTGAGGAAAGTACATGGGTCAGTAGTACCTGGTCTTTAGAGATAGTTAGTTGGTAGTATTGGGTTGCTATTTTTATGCTAAACAATTGCTTTGTGAAGGCTATATATAGGCCTCTTGTTACATAAATAAAATATGCATTTTCAGTAGCTTTCTTTCATCACATTAAGTTGTGAGTATGAGTGTGCTATTTGATTTTTACAAAGGATACTTTGGGAAACAATTGCAGGATCATTATTATTCTTTTAGTTAATTTAGCAGCACATTGCTGCTAGAAAAGTCCAATTGGAAACTCAAATCATATGCTAACAAGTGAAGCAGATTTTGTTGGATCATAATGGCAGTTACAAAAGCAATTATAGGGTGGTTATTATTGTTATAAGTCACAATGGTTAGTATAAAATACAATGATTATTAATAGTCACAATGGTTGACGAGGGTATATATATTCTGCATGTAATCAAAATCACGGCTTTTTCGTCTTTTATTTTATTGTTGGATTCCACTTCACTATGACAAAACTGGTCCAACAAAATTAATGTTTTTTTGATATATTATGAATTGGCCAGGTACGAGATTTTGATGGGGATTCGTTAAAGAGCATGCTACCGAAAGCTGTTTCTTCATTAGAATGGGCAGTTTGAGAAGGAAAAGGAGGAGTGTATGTACATTGCACTGCAGGTTTAGGCTGGGCTCCTGCTGTTGCAATTGCTTAGATGTTCTGGTTCTGTGACATGAATGTAAGTTACCATTCTCGCCGTTAGCTCTTTACATATCGTTGATTCTTTCAAAGTTAGTTAACACTTTCAAGGCCCAGAGAAGTTGAATACATCATACGACACTCACATCAATAAGACCGTGTGAGCCAAATAAGAAGGCAATTAGAGGAGCTACATATGATTTGGCTAAAAATGTCCCTGGAAAAGAGCCTTTAGAGAGTCTACATGAACATGCGTTTGGGAATGTGGTCAAGAAAAACAGGTCACAAAGCTGTGACCGTAGAAATGGCTGATGTCAACTATAATTATGACTCTGCTGTTATTGATGAAATTCATGTGTGTTTTAGTTCATGCTTGCATCAAATATAATTTGTATTTAATTAAACGATCTTTATGTATGCAGATGATAGGGGGTGCAGGACACGTGAATTTTCATTTACACGTGCTCTATTAGGAATTGCAACTAATGAGCTTCATCTATGTGTAGATATCTCCTTTTGTTGGTCCGTTAATTCAAGAGATTTTAGGTGTGGTGATAATGTGCATGTTGTAAATTGATGTTTGTGGATGATCTGTTTGTTTATAGGATGTCTAATTTTTATTTAAGTATCTATATTGATGTCTTTTGTTGTTTAGGTACAAAGTTATGAGCGACTTTCACCATTAGTAGCACTAAACAGGGGCGGAGCCAAAGGGGGGCCACAAGGGGCAGGTGCCCCCTCATCGAAAAATTCTGTAGTTCAAAGTTTTTGAGATTTTGAAGAAATTTGTTGATTTGCCCCCCCCTAAAAATTATTTGTTACCTGTCACTTAAAAGCAAAATCAAATGCAAAACATCTTTTGTGTGTTGTAATGGAGTTTTTAAGAACATATTTTGTGTTATAATGGAGTTTTGTGTGGTGAAGATAAATAAAGTGGAGAAGATGAAGATGAGACGGTCTGTACTTTTTTTGATTTAATTATGAAACATATTCTTTTGGTTTTATATAAAAGTCACATGGCCACATGGGGAAGTACAAAGTATGTACTTTTTTTTCTTTAAAATTTTTATGTTAAAATTTTTAGACTTTTATTTTTGTAAACTTATTTTGTGTTTTTAAATTTTCAATTTTTTTTAACAAGTAATTTATGATTGAATTCGGTGTTATTAACTTTATTAATTACACGCTTATTTTCGTTGTGTATTCGGCTCGACACAAAAAAATATTTTTGCCCCCCTCCCCTTGATATTTATTCTGGCTCTGCCTTGCTAAAGACCCCTCTTGGATCTTTTTCAAACATTAGAACTGGTCATTGCATTGTCACATTTTCACGCAAAAAAATATACAAATTAAAGGTAAGATTTATATATGTTTGTGATAGTTTTATGTTAAGAGCACTAGGTAGCCATGGCCAAAAATGCATTTTTTTTCCCACAACACCAAAAACTCTCATAACACCAAAAAATGGCTCATTGGTTAACACCACATTTTTTGGTGTTATGGGAGGACCCACTTTTTTTTTTTTTTTAAATTATACACGCGAAAACGCGAGACCCGAAAACACGAGACGCGGTACAGCGTCTTGCGTTTTCGGGTCGCGTTTTCGCCCACCATCTCGGCTGGTGGTGGTGGCGCGAGACCCGAAAACGCCACCTACGGTGTGGTTGTCGCGCCGTGAGCTGACGTTTTCGTCCATGACTCAAGCCATGGCTCACCATACTTTGTGCTCTAACTGTTAGCAATGTTACTGTTGCTCAATAAGAAAACTTTTAAAAGGTTGTTTGCATTGGGTGTTCGAGGTGATTAAATGATTATGTGATTATTTCGTTGGTATATCACCATGTAGAAAGGATTGTTGGAACAATCGTATAAATTCTAAACTTCAAATACTCAGAATT
>BQNB010187774.1:0-12009 GCA_026074375.1 Tanacetum coccineum
TAAATCATGCAAATATGCCCAGATTATGTGCTTAATCGTTTGTTTTCAGGTTTTTAGCACTTGGATGGCATTTGGAGGAAATACACGTGACTTGGGCTTATTTTGAGAAGAAATGGACAAGACTACGACTCTACACCAAGAACCATGAAGAATTATTCATTCAAAGCCTGGAGACGGCATCGCAACCATAAAGCAACGGCGTCATGACATTCATGGTGACAGTGTCAGAGATTCAGCGACGGCGTCAGGACGTGGCTGACTTAAAGTGGATCTAGAACCATCTACGTGGCGACGGCGTCAGGAGTACAAAGCGACTTCATCGCAGTGATATGTCTATATATACAAAACAGATTTTAGGGTTTTAAGTGTGTAACTTTATATAACTTTAGGGAGACGAACCCTAGCCTTTGTAGCAGCTTTAAAGATCGTTTTTAGGGCCTCAAAACCCTATTGTACTACCTTGGATCCATGTTTTATTTCAAGTAAGGTTATTTATCATTCATCATTCAATATGTCTCTGTGTTGTGTGATTGATTTATCTTCTTGCTTTTATTATAATATGCGAGGCTAAACCCTCCTTTGTATTTGCTTATGATTGCATGAAAGTCAGATTATAGATCCAATTACTGTTGCTTCTTGTTGATGAGTGTGCGTGTTAGGCTTTAGAAAACCAGCTTTTATCTGTATTGCTGTAGACACGTCTAGGGAAACGCGGGTGCGTAGAAAGGATACCATCGGGTAACAGTCTTCATACTACCTTACCCCCTTATATGGTTGATCCCTTTTAAGGTATTTCACACGCATTTAATATACTCTTAGGGGCCTTGTAATAGTATTTATACTACCTTACTTGTGCATTGCCCTAACGAAATATTAAATAGACGACAGGTTCGTGTAATCCGTTCATGACCTAGGAAATACTTACACAAATCATCACAAGTGTGACAAGGCAACAGGATTAGGAGAAGCAATCTGATAAGTAATGCATGATTAAGTAAATACATTTAATTATCATAAAGTTATCACCAGTAGATTAGATATTAGTTTAGTTAATAGTTAAACAAACCAACCTCTCAAACCATAGATTTACCTGCTTTCTATAAAATATAAAAACACAAAAATAATCTTCTCTCAACCCCTAGAATTCTGTTAGACCGTGATCAAGCCTTCCCAACCTATTCCCTTAGAGAACGATAACAACCCCCGAGTCTTGCCTATACTACTACTACAACGGTTAGGTACTCTGCCTAGGGAGTTGTAAAACTTCTTGTTGAAGTCCTACGACGACCGCATCAAGTTTTTGGCGCCGCTGCGTGGGGAATAGTTAGGTTTTGATCATAGTTTAACTTAGTTCTACTCACTTGAATCCTTTCAAGTGAGACTTTAATTCCGTATATTAGCTTTCTCATAGTCTATCTTTTCTTTGTATGTTTGTTCGTAATCTTCATTTGACTATTCCACTCTTCATTATGGAGAATGAGAATCCATCTAGTTTTGCCTCTAATAGTGAGTTTCTTGATCCTAATAAAAAGATAGAAATTAAGTCATGGCTTGAGGATAGTAGGATGGTTGACTCATTAGTCGGTTTGGATGAAATAGAATACTTTGATACCTTCCCCACCTTAGAGGAATTAGAATATCATGAGTGGCTCTTGAAATACCCTAAACCATCTTGGGTTAAGGCAAAGATAAGAACCGAAAACTTAAATAACATTAAGATCTCTTGCATGATTGGTCACTTCCTTAAAATAAAAGCATACATCAATCTAGAATCACCAGTTAATGTTATGTCTAAACAACATTACATATGGATCATGAACAAAGGGCTAGAGTCAAGACATAAACCATCCAACCCTAGTAAGAACAACAACTTTGTAGGAAGAGTCAGGGGTTAAAAGTTTTTGTAGGAAACTTCACGTACAAATGTAATTTCATGATTTTGGAGGATACCACTAGCATTATAGATCACCACCTAGGAGAAGTAGTCTTTGGAAAACCATTTGTAAGAAAAACGGGTCTTGTTTATGATTAGGAAGAGGGAACGGTTACTTTCGAAAAAGATAACAAGAAAATCACATTTAAGATGCCTCATAAGATGAAAGCGTTTAACCATATAGAATTTAAGGATGTAAATACCGATTCCATACCACCCTTTGTCCTTGAGAATAACGATGACCGTGGGAAAACCTATTACTTGGATAGTCTGACTTTAGGACCCAAGTACAGAGAACACGAAAGTATATAAAGTAAATTAGACAACCTAATGAAATTGGAAAGAGAGGCTAAGAGGACACAAAGGAGAAGTCATGTAAGGACGTGTGACTTAGAGTCTAGCTACAAGACTCGTAAATAAAGAAAAGCGCTTTTTGGGAGGCAGCCCAATATTTAATTTTCTCGTAATTAGGAGTGTCTTGTGTTTTAATTCTTTATTGTTTGTTTTATTATGTTTAATTATTTTGTAATCATGCTTTGTTTGTTTATAACTTCGTCTTATTTGCAATCAAAGATATTTTGCAACAAAATAAGTGTAGGGGAAATATTCGGTTTTTAAACCCAATTCAAACATTTAAAATAAATTGTTAAGATTAATTCGCGTCAGTTTCGAGTCATATGATTGTAACGATTATTTCTAGGTTTTTATGCAGTGCATTCTTCTGATTTGACTAATAAAATTGCGTGCAGGAAATTTCTCATTAAAAACGAATAGGAAATTTTCACAGACGCTAGAGACGGCATCAGGATTTATCCTGACGGCGTCGCGTCTCCAGCTATGTAAAAATTCAAAAAATTTCAAGTATTTCTGAAAAATAAAATGTGCAATATTTAAATTTTGTAATTCTTTTGTAAACCTGCAGAAAACCTATGATTATATCATTACTCTCATCCTATCTTTACTGCTTTTATAGAGTCAAAACACCGAAATCTATCATTGTATATTTATCTATCCCCACACCTATTTTATGCCTTGAATAGTTGTCTTTGTCTTTGATTTACAGGTCATATTTGACAAGAAGAAGCTTGGAAGATCTTGGGATGTTTTCATTGGACGACTCTTGGAGGACGATTTAACCAGTTATCGCGTGTTTCTTCTTCATTATTGAGCAAACCAGGGAAGTACTAGTTTCTTTTACTTGTTTTCTTATTCCTTCATTTGTTTTTACGGGTGCTTTTATAGAACATTGGGGATAATGTTCAACTTAAGTGTAGGGGAAATAAGCCTTAGAAACTATTTTGTGGCACCCCGAAAGAAAATTTTGGTCCCTCTTTTCGTTAAGTAAAAATTTTGTACTACAGTTTGCAAATTTACCGTTAATCTCAATAAGAAGTCATTCTATGATCTCTTGCATTACTAATTGGGTCACGAAAGTTTAATTAGCCACGAATTCACCACTATTGCTCTTGTGTCTAAGAGGATATTTTAGAAACTCTATAGCGATGAAACAAATATTTATTTTTACTACATTGTCAAACGAAGTCATTGTGTGTTAGATTATTTTCATAAAACCATCTACGTTCGATAACCATGCAACTCTTTAAGAGAATTCAAAAGAAATATACACTTAAGAATACATATAAACCAATATCAGATATATGCACATGCATATATATATATAAAACCAACATAATAATGGCAAAACATCCATTCATCACAAATCCTTACACACTACCTAACCCACTTTCTTATTTGGAAAACACCTATCACATGATGCGTCTCAAAACAATCTGATACAATTCAAAATGGAAAAGATGAAAATAGTAGAAATTCTTTAATAGTATTAGGAAAGGAAAATGATGACAAAACAGTATTAGAGAGCTACACTATGACTCAATAGTAGTATAGGGCCATTCCACGTGCAATATTTCAGTAACTAAGCCAACGATTTAAGTATAAATGATGAACCATGCATGAGCAAATCTATCACAACTAAAATCTGAAACAGAAGTAATGTAAAAACGGTTTGAGTTTAGGATTTTCATTGGATTCAAGAGTCTAGAAGGCGTCGTTTTAAAAAGGTAGTAACCAAGGGTGGTTCGAGCCTCTCATCATCATCGCCTTTCCTCGTTGTCTAGCAAACTTGGACATCGGTAAGTCACCCTCGTAAGCTTAACATCTAACTTTTTTATGTCGCTCGCATTGTAGCCTAACAAACGACGCAAATGAAACACGTCTAGCCTAGCGAGCTAGACGAGAACCTGGGCCATGCATGGAAAGTATACGACGCACGGGGTACGACCCATGCATACTCTTTAAGTACGCACGCATGCCAAGCTTCTCGTCGTACCTTACATGAAATAGTTGTGCATATGAAAACAAGAATAACTCCATCGTTCAAGAAAATAAACAACGAACCATGAAGTTGTGTAATAATTAAAACATTGACCAGGTACATTATTTCTAATTTGTTGCGCTCACAAGGGAGTGTTAGGTATTAGGACTATACATAAATGAATAGGAACCGTATAGTGTGACCTGGAAACTTAATCGGTGGGCGTGTGACGAACCACAGCGTGACATTGGCACATGATGGAACGTCACACCTAAAGACCGTGCATGTATGCTCGTTGGTTCATACCAAGGCCTTGAAGTATTGGACGCTGCTTAGCATCACTAGACGCATTAAAATGCATGCAACTTGGCAAGGATATAGTGCTTACTACCAGTCTCACAGCAGTAAGCTGTGAAGCCGAGTAAATCGTCTTTGTACCACGATATTAAAGAGACCTCGTAATCAAACATTGAGTTGGGATCATGCGAGTTTAATAGGAAACTAGTTATACATGCTTGTGTATACAAAGAGGGAAGAAGGAAAAACTGTGTAGTTAATGATTAAAAGTGTGTTGGTGCAAACAAAAAAAATAAAAATAAAAACAACTCCCAAACAGTGGTACTAACTCCACTGTGGGCTCGACATGAAAACAGGAAAAGAGAAAGGGAGTAGGCCATGGAATTTTTGTAATATATAGAAACAATAATTGTGATGTTTTTTTAAAATCTTCATACTATTTTCGAGTTTTTTTTCCAAAATTTGGGGGTCATCTCAGCGTACCAAATAGGTGGGCAAAAATAGTTGACGAACCATAAAATTTCGAATGGTTAAAAGAATATGACGACATTTTTTTGGGCAACGTAAACTTAGTATCAAAGAAAACGTGTTTTATCATGTAATCGATCTAATACGATTCATATGAATTATTGGACGCTACAAATATTTTTAAAACTCTTTCGGACTAATAAAAAAAACGTAGATGTCAAGGGCTGAAAAGCGGGGAAACAAAAATGAGAAAATGTTAAATATTCAATAAAGTCCATTCTAGAGAATTAAGGGACTACATGCGATGATATGGAGACTTAAGGTATTAGCGGTAAATTGTATGTTCTTTTATAAACTCTAGTAACAAGTTGATATCGAACGCGATAAATAAAAACTGATAATTATAGGATTAAGTTGTCAACTACGGTGTAAATAAATATAAGCTTAGTAACTAACAAATGATATCTATATCTTCTGAGATAGAAAACTTGTAAACATAAGTTACGACGCATAATAGTATTAATTCCTGTATATGTACTTGTCGACGTAAGTCATACCTTAGAGCCAAGTTTAAACTAACATTTAAAAACGTAAAATCGATATCTCATAAACGACAAGTGCCTTTGGAGGACCCTACTTGCATATTTCCTTTCATTCATTAAGGCTTTAGAATGTAAACTCAGACTTTGTCATAATTACTTAGGTGTTTGACTGAGTCACTATTTGACGTACATTGATCCATTATCAATTCCAGACGATTAACCGACAAGGTGAGTTTCATAGCCTCTACTTTTCTGTTTTAGATCATCTTTTAGGGTGAGAACATTGCTTACTTTTAATAGTTGAACACAAGTACAATTACTGATTTACTATTGGGTCTAAGTCCCTACTCAACCCAACTTGCTATGTTGCCTAATTTATCATGAACCGTTAATTCTTGTAAGCGCTAATTTTATGGATAGATCTATCGGGATTGACATCCCTATGTTGCCTTTGGATGACATTAGGTCAGGACAGACACAGTTTCATTTGAGTCAGTTACGGATGTCGTGGGTTGAACATCTGCATGGGCTTATCTATGATGATACATGTTAACGCTTCGGTGTCATGAGCTTAGACAATAGTAAATACTTTTCATTGTGATATATAGGATTACTATATTTCATGCTATGGTTATAAATCTTGTGGTTCATCACTATTATCAAACAACAAAACCTATGAACTCACCAACTTTATGTTGACACTTTAGCAATGTTTTTCTCAGGTGTTCTATATTACGGAATATATATGGAGTCTGCATTGGTATATTGGCATGTAGAGGTCTATCTCTCGTATCAAGTCCTCTTCACGCCATGAAGTCACAATCCCAAATCCAGTCTTCCGCTGCAGTGAAATTTGGGGGTGTGACAGATTGGTATCAGAGCCACTTGGTTATAGAGAACTAGGTTGCATTAGTAACTCTAGACTATAACTGGCTCTTAAGGACATATCAGAATAGCATACGCATTATCTATTACTATCTACTTCCTAAGTTAACAACTGCTTGGCACGATATCATTAAATAACTAAATTACCACTTGTCCGTCATGGAAAACATGTTTCATTAGACTACACATTATCATTCACCATCTTGGAATAACACATCTTGTGGATTACGCATTTGTATCATCCTAGTGCAAGGAAACTACCATGACTCTCACCAAATAATTAACCCTATAACCAATATCACACTACGAAGAGTCACTTACATAATATTATGGATTTTGTCAGTAATTACATCCTTACTATCTCGTTTTATGAGGGTTACTTACATAAACACTTCGGGATACCTTGCTAATCACCACTCGTTACTTCACTACGCGAGGATTCCTTATAGCAACCTTTGTGAAATACATATACTACTACTACTATGTCGGTATACACTTAAAAGTATTTTAAGGTATACAAAAAATCTACCAAAAAGCACATATCGCTTGAATACACCAATAATTGACAAAATGTCGCATCATTTGGAAAAGAACAACAAATTCATAATAGAAACAAATTAAAAACACGCTCGGTAAAAAGTAGAGGAAATAGCGCATAATAACAGTCAAGAATCAGGAATGAAACCGGTACATGAAGGTTACTGTCAGCTCCTGAGCCAGAAATTATATATGATCTTACGGATATGCATCTATTTCCGGAAAACCTTCCACACTTTTCCGGTCACTGGCTTAGGTCTTAAAATAAGGATACCACTAATAATTACGAGTAAAGTTCCCAAAAGGAACAAGAAACGTATCAATACTTAAATCCAACACTCCTAGACATACTCTCTAGAAGATCCCTACCCTAAACTAGGGCGCATAACCATTCAAAGCATACAATGAATCTTATCTTAAAAAAAAATATAGATGGAAACCTCATAGGTAATATCTACCCCCAACTATGGAATGTAAGAAGTAGAAACTCCATTTTGTCATATGCAGGGTGTATTCGAGAAATGTCTCAATCACTTTCCAGCAACGTGCCTGACAACTCCCCAGAGCAGGAAGCCGCCACGGGACATTCCATTCCAAGAAGACTTGACTCACCAACCTCTCAGGCAACCTAATTATCTGAACTAGAATTAACTTTGACCCCTGCTACAGGGCGTGAACTCTCCTAAGAAATAAATAACCACGGTGTTCCTACACTAATCTCACAAATACCTGGACCCTATCAAAAGAGAAGTAGATCACTATCATTGCCATTTTACCCAGATGCCACTACTTTCTCTAACGGTAAACCTGCATTTGAGACATCTGAAACTAAAAACCCAGTAGATGTGACTGGCCCAGGACTAAAGGACTTATGAGGTGGAAATTGACAATCTTCACATGTCAGACATCGAAGGCATAAGAGCTTCTAATATCCGAATTATAGGATTCTCTCGCAGCTGCAGAGAATGAGATCGCGTTATTGCAGATAAGGGTAGCTGATGCCGAGGACAGACGCGAGGAGAATCTTGACCGTATTCAACAATTTTAGCCCTACCTAGCATTATAAAACAAAACATCGCAGATCGCTATAAATTGTTATTCCCAGTCTACGAAGAGAATCTAAGCAGAAAATGGTTGAAGACTATGTACTTTGCTATTATAATAATAAATGGGGAAATAAACAAATTCTGTCTAAGATGTCTTCTGAGTACATTTACCCAGTATAGTAGAAACCATATAAATAATATTTTAAGCCATATGACAAACATCTCAAATACGCCAATAAAAGGACGCTATCCAAAATACTGTTAAGTGCAAAACAAGTATACTCATGTGCTCAGGAAATGGAGATAAGGAAACTATTTCCGATGAACACTATGAAACTTGAAGGATCATCATGCTTCAGACAAGAAACAGTAACCCCCACCATATTCAATTCTTTTCTTGCTACTAGTTATAGACAGGTTTGTCAGCCCAAAATTTTCTTTTCAATTCACAATCAATGACGCCTTTTCATTGATAATGGAAATACAAATACAAACGAAAGGCTTACCAGGTGTTACCATTGATTCATACCCAGATGCGATGTGACGGTACATAGTTTTTATATGGTTATAACAGGAAGGATGAAGTCAATAAAATACACAACCAAAATCCTATTTAATCAAAATCCATAAATTTTCCTTCATAATACAACATAATGCAAAAATATAGGAAAGACACATGATGTAAAGTGCATTAAAATCTTTAGTTACATCGAGCGTGGTTGAATCCAATCGGGTAGACGGCATAAAGATGCGTTGTGTGATGTTGTTCATGTCGGGAGTGAAATATCATACGATTGGAAATCCTATTGGGATTGGTAAAACCACAGTTTCGAGGGGTGAAGACGAAAACTTGTATGGTGAAGGGGCGAATAATTTGAGATAATGAGTAAGTAAAGTGAAATTTAAGATATAAGAAAAGGGCGGCGTAGTGGGTAGGAGTTGTGAGGAATATTGATTTAAAATATTCATGATGGACATAGTCATGACTAGCAAAAGCGATTACGGCCAAACCCCAAACTTTCAACAAAAGTAATTATTCGTTGTTTTTTTTTTTTGAATATATCTTTTTACGTTGAGATAATAATTTTACAAACACATAGATAATACACGCTAACATATGAGACGATATGCACGTAGTAAGATAAACACATAAGAATGAACATAAACTTTCAGAGGACCACATGTGTGGTAGAAAGTAGCAAGGAAATAATAAACCACAAATTAACATATAATATAACATCATTCATCAGATACTTGGGAGACACGACAATTTATATACACTACGAGTCTCTGTACCGACTATGCTTACAGTCACAAACAAATAACTAAGAAAAAGGGGTTGTCATTGTAAACGTGAGTAATACATAGCCTGATCAACTATGTATAAGTTGGGTCGACAAGGAAATGCTCAATAGTAGTTGATACGTATATGTGGGATAACAAATTGGAAAGTATACTCATTTATTCATTCAACACATTCAAGATAATACCTAAAACGACTATGAAAAACTACGATACATTAAAGGTACATCATGAGAAATTAACCCTACATAAACGAAACAAAGTTAAAGATGAAACGTCCGATGATTTTCCTGGGGGATTCAGAATCAGATTAATTAAAATGGCCAAGAACAAACGGTAATACAGCCCTGCTCGCTAACGACGAAAGCTACTTTTTCCAGATACTTTCAACGCCAATCCCACATGACGAGTGGTTACAATAAGCCCTAGTATTACAATGATGTACTGGTGATCCTCTTCCTTGTGGAACACTCGCCAAATAACAACCAACCACCACAACGAACACAACCGCGATCAGGGGAACGTGATTGACATTTTAATCAATGGAAGAATGAAAATTTTAAGTAAGAAATTTATCTTATGTTTTGTCAAAGGAGAGAATTAACTAATTTATATATAGGTGGAGGAATCGGTTCGCACATTTCTAGCGTGGGCCCCTATTGCCACTTTCGTCCTTTTCTTAACCAATGCCATGAATAAGACGCTTGAATTCAGGACGAAAGGTTTTGACTTAAAAGGACTGCGATACCCCATAAAAATTTAAATCTTATTTCAAACCTTTAAGGTAAAATCAGTCACCGAAAAATTTCCAAATTGCTATTTAGTCTCATAAAATAAATACCTTGGGAACAAGTTTACAAATTAATAACACTATCCCTAAACCACTTTATGATACTGTAGAGGGACAATAACCATGTTCACTCGATTTTTCAACTCAGAATTATCACGCAAACACTTTATAATACTGCGTGGAGACAGTAGCCATAATCACTCAATTGTTCTATTCAAACTGTGTACTCAAGCACGTTATAACACTGTGGCAAGACAACAGTCATGAAACAAATATTTTTACGAAATATTGTGATACTACGGGAGGCAAATGCATTTGCATAATAACCGTTGGTTTGCAAATATGGAAACACAAGTACATAGCTTAAGTCAACAATGTTTTACAACAACATGGTTACAACAAATCCTTAGATCGTTAATCCGATGACTCATATTCTGAGTCGTATCTCACTACCCCAAATTCTAGGAAGAATGCATTATTTTCGGCTTGTTCTTGCCTAATTTTCTCCTCTTGTGCCTTTTTGTTCATGGCCTCTTCTTCCAACATTTCTTTTAGAGCTTCTTCATCCATACGGAGTTGATGTAACTCTTTCTCGGTAAGGGGGCAATTAGCCTGTGATGACGAACAACCTATACCTCCGTGTGTACGGCCGGACTATTTTTCCTAAAACCAAGCCAACTTAGCACCTATTGTCTCTCTAGTTGTGCCGCCTTTCCATACATAGAAAGATACAGCTTGCGATCCTTTTCAGAACGTTCTTTTAAGAGAGTGCAAATCAAATCACGGCTCTCTTGAGAAATGTCATTGCATTTCTCATAGACTTTTCTAAGATCGTCTCTGAGAGCGCATGAATCTTCAAACCGAAAGGCTAATTCCAGAAGCGCATCCTGACGACCCTTATCTTCGTGAATTAATCTTTGCACCAAGGCTTCGACTTCGGAGTCGGTATAAGGAAGCGAACATGCCATTTGAAATATATTTGTAGTGAGATTCAAGTTTGACGGTCTGAGAAGAGTAAAGTGGTATTTATAAGACATAAAGGGGGGGGGGGGGAGGGAAATAATTTAAGGCTCTATTATGTATTTCAACGGATATATTCCTAGCGTTTTGTCGTATTAGCTCATCACAATGACGAGACATTCCTTTAGGGATACGTGAGGACCAACTTAAGAACAACTACCCTCACTTGTCCGCAAATTCATAATCACTTACAATGTCTTGATTTCGGGACAAAATCTTCTAACTTGGGGAGGCTGTGGCACCCCGTAAGGAATTAGGTTCTCCTTTCGTTAAGTAAAAGTTATATAGTGCAAGTTTGCAAATTTTACCGTTAATCTCAACAATAAATCACTTTTTTTTACCCATCGTCATGCATTACTTCTTGACATGAAAAGCTTAATTGGCACGTGGACATCACCATTTTTACCCTTGTGTCTAAAAGGATATTTTAGAACGCGTAACGATAAAAACCATACTTATTTCACATTTGTAAAATGAGGCCATTTACTTGTAGCACTTTATAAAACCGTCTACGTTCAACTTAATGACCATGAAAACCTTTAATTGAATTCAAAAGAAATATGCACATATGAATGCGTATAAAAACCAATATGTAATAATGATAAAACACCCATCATTAAAGGCCCTTACACATTACCTTACTCACTATCTCATTTTGAAAAACACCTATCACATGATACGTCTCAAAACAATCTGATACGATTTGAAATGGAAAAGATAAGAAATAGTAGAGATTCTTTAATAGTATTAGGAAAGGAAAAATTGTGTGTATAGTATACATTCACATGCAACATCTCAGTAACCAAACCAACAAAATGAGTATAAATAAGGAAACCATGCATGGACAATTTTAG
>BQNB010187775.1:0-12009 GCA_026074375.1 Tanacetum coccineum
AGAATAAACAATGAATAAAACCAAAAAGCTTCAATATTATTAGTTCAATAATACGAGTACTCTGACTTAGTACTAGGGTTTACAACCTTGAAGCTATGAAAAACTATATGTGTTTGATGCATGCAACTCTATACCCTAGGACCTCCTTTTATACACCAAGGAGTCCTTTACAAGATAACTACAAATCTTATAAGATCTTCTATAATTCTAAACATATACGTATCTTCCTAATCTTTATAAGATATACATTCCATACATATCTTCTTATGTCTTTATCTTCAAGCAATCTTCAACCAGCAGTATAAAGTCTTCAGCAGTATTAACTTTAATACTAGTAGTACTAAATTGTTCTGGCAGTACTAAGTTTCTTCAGCAGTAACTAACTTCTTGAACTCGCAGAACTACTTGTGAAGATTTATTCCCCTACAAAGCTCTTGAACCCTAAGCCTTTCATATGATTTTCCTATACCAAACGCAAAGAAATCCTCAAAATCTTAAATCCTAAAAACCTAATTCGTAAACCCTAATAAGCTATAAGCCATAAGCTAATCCTAAAAGCTACTCTAATAAGCTATAATATCGCTTTTGTAAACATTAAAACAAACCCCAAAAACTAGAACCCATCGGGTTATTATTTTCAAAACCAAATGCACCCTTTTTGAATTATCGAGCTTATAAGCTCCTTTTATAAGCTATAAGCTTATTAAATCTTCAAACCAAACTTATTGTTAGCATTATTGTAATAAGCTTAAATGCTGCAAATTGATTTCCGAGATAAAAATGCAATGTATATAGATTTTTGGACTATAAAGGCACATCTTTAATCATAAGGGTTAATAATAATATAACTATGAAACAATTTAGATTCGGCAAAAATGTAAATATCCTAAACTTAAACTACGAAGGGCTGTTTTGCCAAATTTCAATGTTAAGGTTATAAAATGTAATATTTTTATATTAAATAACATAAATACATTTAAACATTATGAACTTAAATCATTTTATTAAAAACCCAACACATTTTCATTCATCGACAAAACAATTAAAATAAAATAAGGTTATATATATAACTTAATTTATCATCAACTAGCTTTTTTAAGAAACTTTAAAAAGATAAAATCTTATTCATCCAAATCTATAACGTATCAGCATTAACTAGGGAATTTCAAGTGAGGCGTTTCATATGGTAGCATGATTTGACGTAGTTGCTGGATATACGGATTTAAGTGTCCTACTCATCAAACGTTTACTACATGACCTCACTGATTATGATAGCTCGAAACAGTGATACGATATTTCACAAGTTAATCAAACCTATGAATATTTATGTTAAACTTTTAAAATAAAGTTTTGAAATATAAACAATCGAACTAAGACTTGACATATTACCCCAGGTTGCGTGACAAAGCTGCTTATTTCTGTTTGATTCACTTTTCACGTCAATTAGATTTCCCTGTTAAAACAAGTTTGGACGTCTTCAAGTCCATGCCACTTCGTGCCTTATACTACTTACTTACCTGAGATAAACATGCTAAAAGGGTCAACACAAAGGTTGAGTGAAATTCACAGTGTTTGAAATATAATGGTTGAATACAAGTTAAGGTAAATGGTAATAATTGCAACGAATATAATTATCATGGAAAACATAATATTATTGCACTAAGCTCATGACACCAACACGTTAACATGGAAATCATATCAATGACATTTAAGGAACCAAAGTCCTTTTGGAAAGTTAACTTGCCAAAGTTACCCATTATTCTCAAATACAATGCGCTTGGTTACCTCATGTATAGGTAACACAAACGGGATTCGTCAATCCAAATAGATCTATCCATAATATTCACGTTCACACTCAAGTGATTAATGGTTCATGATGTAAAGATATTGGCACTAAAGGTAACTTAGGCAATAATATATCAGGATAGCATACAGTTGGAAAATACTTATATTCATGGTTTATAGCATGTATCTCCCCACGGGATTTGGAAAAACATATAAAGGTGGGACTATGAACTCACCTTAACTGGGAAATCTGATTGATGTAAAAAGTTAATCAAATGGAAATAAACAGCTTCGTCACGCAACCTTGGGTAATATGTCAAGTCTTAGTTCGATTGTTTATATTTCAAAACTTTATTTCATAAAGTTTAACGAAAATATTCATTTGGTTTATTAACTTGTGAAAATATCGTATCACTGTTCGGGCTATCATAATCCAGATGTCATGTAGTAAACGTTTGAGGAGCTAGGACACTTTAAATAGTAAATCCAGCAACTCGTCAAAATGTCTACCCAAATAAAAGCCCCTCACATGAAATTCCCTAGTAATGTGATACGTTATAGATTAGATGATAAGATTTTATCTTTTTAAGTTTCTTTAAAAGCTAGTAAATGATAAATTATGTTAAATACATAACATAATTTATTTATAATTGTTTCGATCGATGATTGAAAATGTGTTTGGTTTTTAATAAAATCGAGTCTCATAATGTTTAAATGTATTTTTGTTTTTTAATATAAAAATATTACATTTTATACCTTTAACATTGAAATTTGGTAAAACAGCCCTATGTTGTTTAAGTTTAGGATATTTACATTTTTGGCCCAAAAGTTAAATAGTTTCAAAAGTTACAATATATACCCCTCATGCATAAAATGATTTGCATTAATAGTCCAAAATCCATATACGTTGCATTTTTAATCTCGAAATCAATTTGCAGCATTTAGCTTATTACAATAAGCTAAAATAAGTTTGGTTTTGAATATTTAATAAGCTTATAGCTTATTTCCTCATATCTCCTCTACTTGATTTTTCCGCCCACCTCAGTATTGCGATGGGAGAGAGTTCTCATGTGACGCGTCTGGAGCACCATGGGGAACAGATGGAAACTATTTCGAATCACTTAGATGAGCTCCCTCTTGAGCGCATTGAGCACATGGAAGATAAGATAAAAGGTCTTGGTAATGGTCGAGTAATCATACAGCGAGATTTTGACCAACTAGAAACCGAACTTCAAGAAGCCCGTACCTAGATTGTTGGATTTCAGAGAAAGCAAACGGGGCATGACGACGAGATTGTTCTTACTCGCATTAGGATTACTACAATAGAAATGCTCATCGAGGATATCCAGGTTCGCCACTGATCAGATATGAAGATTCTTCTGGACATGATCCATGAGCTCAAGAACCATAAGGGAGGACCACCAGACTACTAGACTAGATTTTTGTCATTTACAGCTTTTGTTTAGAATCCAACTACGGGATGTGTGGCATAAATATCGACACTTGTCAAATTTTGATTATGTAAAATATATAAGACAAGTTATTTATGACATAATACAGTTGTGATTCTGTTATACATCGTTGTTTCATGATACAGATTTATGTATGTCGTGGTTGCCTATCCTATGTCCTGTATTACGATTATTTATATCTTTATGTATCCGGGATTACTATGGTTCTCACCATTAGGTTTTCTCAAACCTTTGTACCTAGGTATCATGGATATGATTAATGATCAAGACATTAGGCATATAACCCCACCTACACCACCTAGAGACACTGAGCCTCCTGTTGGATCACCCATTCCATTATCTCCGTCTTCATCAGTAGGATCTTCATCACCGGTTAGGTCAACTACACCACCACCAAACTATCCCTTTGATGAGCCTACCTTTGCAGAATTAGATAACTCGTTATGGATCATACCGCGACCACTTCTATGTCAAATGATTTCAATATCACTATGTATTAAAAATTTTGATTTTATACAAAGACTAGTGATATATTCTTATTTTGTGTTGTCTTGTAAATGTTGATAGAATGGCTCCCAAGAGGACATCAACAATTGCAGCACCACCCATGACTCAGGCCACCATCAAGAACCTAGTTGCTGATAGTGTTGCCGCAGCTCTGGAAGTACAAGCTGCTACCATGGCAAATACTGACAATACCACTAGGAACACCCGACAAAGAGAAACTCCTGTAGCAAGAAAATATAGCTACAAAGAGTTTATGAGCTGCCAACCTTTCAATTTCAAAGGTACGGAAGGCGCTGTTGGTCTCATTCGCTGGTTTGAACGAACTGAATTGGTATTTCTCCGTAGTAACTGTACCGAGGACTGCAAAGTGAAATTTGCTACTGGTACTCTAACTGAGGAAGCTTTATCCTGGTGGAATTCATTCGCCCGGCTTATTAGAATAGAGGAAGCTTATAAATTTCTTGGTCCAAATTTAAAAAGCTCTTAATAAAAAAGTATTGTCCCCGAACCGAGGTCAAGAAAATGGAAGATGAATTTTACACTCTGACTGTAAAAGGGAATGACCTCAAGACTTACATTAGAAGATTCCAGGAGTTGGCAATCTTATGTCCAACTATGGTACCAAATTCTGAGAAACTTATGGAAGTCTTCATCGGGGGATTACCCAGAAGCATTGAAGGAAATGTTACCGCTTCAAAGCCTCAAACTTTGGAGGAAGCCATTACCATAACCCAGAGGTTAATGGATCATGTAACAAAGCACAATTCTGTGCAAGGAACCAATGATCACAAACGAAAGTTTGATGATAGAAGAACCTTCACCAACAACAACTACCAAAACAACCGTAACAACAATAATAACAACCACAACAATGATCACCACCAACAACATAATAGAAGGCAAGAAACCATTAAGGCTTATGCTGCCACCCCCAACTGAGAACAATAGGTATGCTGGAAACTTTCCTTTGTGTAAGAAATGTAATCTACATCACACAGGACCTTGCACTGTCAAGTGTCAGACTTGCAACAAGGTAGGTCACCAGACTAGGAACTGCAAGAACAAGGGGCAAGCTACTGGAAGCAACCTTCAACCAGTATCAGTGACTTGTCATGCCTGTGGGGAGAAAAGGCATTACAAAAATTAGTGCCCAAAAGCAAACAACAGTGCCCATGGGAGAGCGTACTTGCTAAGGGACAAGAACGCTCACCAAGACCCGAATATAGTCACGGGTACGTTCCTTCTAAACCAACATTTAGCTAGAGTATTATTTGATTCAGGAGCCGATAAAAGTTTTGTATCGTTTTGTATCCATATCTCTTGCTTCTATGCTTAATATCCTACCAATTACACTACATACTACCTACGACATTGAAATGGCCGATGGAAATCTAGTAGGTACCAATACCGTTATCCAGGGTTGCACTCTAATCTTACTAAACCAACCTTTAAGTTTGATTCATGCACGATTAAAATCGGTGTATTTGACGTCTTCATTGGTAGGGAATTGGTTATACATAGTATCAGCTAGAATTACTGTGTCGGAGGTGAAGTCGTCCACATCCCAATCGACGGTGAAACTTTGATCATCCGAGGTGATTGAATGTAAACCCCGAAATAAGCTCATTATATAATTAAGAACGAAGATTATATCATCCATATGGATATCAAGTTTTCGTAGCCCATGTAATGGAGAACAAGTCAGATGAAAAACGACTAGACGATATACCGGTAGTCAGAGAATTTTCGGAAGTCTTTCCTGAAAATCTACCTGGCCTTCCCCCAATTCGCCAAGTAGAATTTCAAATTGATTTAATTCCAGGAGCTGCCGGCACCAGTGGCCCGAGCACCTTACAGATTAGCTCCTTCAGAAATGCAGGAACTATCAAACCAACTACAAGAGTTAGCAGACCGAGGTTTTATTCGACTAAGTACTTCGCCTTGGGGAGCTCCTGTCTTATTTGTTAAAAAGAAAGACGGATCTTTCAGAATGTGTATCGTATTACGGGAGACTGAATATAATTCAACTGTAAAGAATCGTTACCCATTACCCTATAGGATCGATGTTTATACTCGACCAACTTCAAGGTTCGAAGTGTGTTTACTTAAGAAAAATTGACTAAGATCAGGCTATTCACCAACTGAGAGTCAGGGCATTGAATATTATTCCCAGATGCTTGTTAGAAGCAGGTTACGACACTATGAATTCCATGTGATGCCATTTTGGGTTTATCTAAGCGCACCTGCTGTATTCTATGGATCCTCATAGAACTCGTGTGTGTAACCATAATTGGATAAATTTGTGGATTAGTGTTTCATGATGTATATTCTTATCTTCTCCCGTAACAAAGGAAGGAACAGATGAGATCACCTTGAAGGAATAATAGTCTGAAATTATCAAAAAAGAAGGGATTGTATGCTAAGTTCTTTCAACTCTGTATTTCTGGCATCAGGTATCGTTGCAATTTCCTCGGCACTGAGTGATTGACAGTCAAGGAATTTCACGTGACCCTGCAAGAGTTGATCGCAGTTAAGAATTGGGCATCTCTACATACACTAAAGAAGTACGCGATTTTAAGACTCGCGGCTGTACTATCGGAGTTTTAACAAAGATTTTTCGTAGATTTGCCAAAGTGTCTTTGATAAATTAACCCAGAAGAACAAGAAGTATAATCTAGGGCAGTCAAACAGAGACCGAGTACTTCGCCTTGGGGAGCTCCTGTCTTATTTGTTAAAAAGAAAGATGGGTCTTTCAGAATGTGTATCGATTACCGGGAGTTGAATAAACTCACCGTAAAGAATCGTTACCCATTACCCAGGATCGATGATTTATTCGACCAGCTTCAAGGTTCAAGCGTTTACTCAAAGATTGACTTAAGATCAGGCTATCACCAACTGAGAGTCAGGGATAAAGATATTCCCAAGACTGCTTTCAGAACATGATACAGACATTACGAATACCAAGTGATGCCATTTGGTTTAACAAAGTGTACTATGTTCACTGACCATAAAAGCCTTCAACATACCTTTCATCAAAAAGATTTGAATATGAGGCAATGTCGTTGGTTAGAATTGCTCACAGATTATGATTGTGAGATCCATTACCATCCTGGAAAGGCAAATGTTGTAGCAGATGCCTTAAGCCGGAAGGAACGAATCAAACCACTCTGAGTTAGGGCATTAGTCATGACCCTTCACCCAAAATTACCATCACAAATCCTCGAAGCCCAAACTGAGGCGATCAAAGAAGAGAACATCGAAGCTGAGAACCTACGAGGAATGGACAAAGCATTTGAAGTACGTCCTGATGGAACCCGATGTATCAAGAATCGAAGTTGGTTACCACTCTTTGGTAATTTGAGGGACTTGATCATGCATGAGTCTCATAAATCAAAGTATTCCATCCACCCAGGTTCTGACAAGATGTATCAGGATCTAAAGAAACTCTATTGGTGGCATAACTTGAAGGTGATCATCGCTGAATATGTTGGCAAGTGTTTAACATGCTCTAGAGTTAAAGCAGAATGTCAGAAGCCATCCGGCTTACTGATACAACCAGAGATTCCTACATGGAAATGGGAAAGAATAACAATGGACTTCGTTACAAAACTACCCAAAACATCAAGTGGACATGACACAATTTGGGTCATTGTAGACCGCCTTACCAAATCAGCACATTTCATCCCTATCAGAGAGACAGATAGTATGGAAACCCTTACAAGGTTGTATATAAAGGAGATAGTTTCACGGCATGGAGTGCCAATATCCATCATATCGGATCGTGACAGTCATTTCACATCCAGATTCTAACAGTCAATGCAGAGTGCTTTGGGTACTCAATTAGACATGAGTATGACATATCATCCCGAGACCGATGGGCAAAGTGAAAGAACCATCCAAACACTCAAAGACATGCTTCGAGCCTATGTTATAGATTTTGGAAAAGGATGGGAGAGACACTTACCACTGGTAGAATTTTCCTATAATAACAGTTACCATGCCAGTATTAAGGCAGCACCATTCGAGGCACTTTATGGTCGAAAGTGTCGATCACCTGTCTGCTGGGCGCTGGGCCAAAGTTAGAGGATGTCAAACTCACGGGGACCAGAGATAATCCATTGAACCATAGGAAAGTGTACAAATCCGACAAACGCTTGCAAGCTGCAAGATACCGGCAAAGGAGTTATGCCAACGTAAGGCGAAAGCCTTTGGAATTCCAAGTTGGAGATCGTGTTATGTTAAAAGTGTCACCTCGGAAAGGTGTCATCCGATTCGGAAAGCGAGGAAAGCTTAACCCCTGGTATATTGGACCATTTAAGATCCTTAAAAGGGTCGGCCCAGTGGCATATACACTTTAGCTTCCTGAAGCACTCATTAATGTCCACGGTACTTTCCACGTTTCTCATCTAAAGAAATGCCTATCTGACGAATCCCTCGTCATTCCAATGAAAGAGCTTCGGCTCCATGACAAACTCAACTTTATGGAAGAACCAATAGAGATTATGGATCGAGAAGTCAAGAAACTGAGACAAAGTCGTATCTCTATAGTCAAAGTAAGATGGAACTCTAAAAGAGGACCAGAATTCACGTGGGAATGCGAAGATCAAATTTGTGCCAAATATCCACATCTATTTCCAAACATCACTCCAGCATCCAACTAAGTCTCGGGACGAGATTTCTTTAAGGTTGGGTGGACTATAAAAACCTACAATTTTAATTAGTGTATTATTCAATCTATTTATTTATAGACCATTTTCACAAGAAATATTTTGTTTTATTCCATCCTTTATGTAACGTCTACTTACATTTTCAAAGTAATAACGAGCTCACGCAACTACCAATGGTCATTCCATCAACGTTTATATCAAGTAAAAAGTTTATAATATGTCATGCATATGTTCTTAATCTCCATTTTACCATCCGTTATCTATTTTTAACGTACCTTTCATAACATTTAATATAAAATGGACTTTATACATTAACGTTTATATCAAAACCCTGATTACATGTAATGTTTCCATTCAATCCAAATGTACAAACTTATAAGGTATGCGTATAAGTTATTAATGCATAAAATTCAAACTATGTTTCCCTCCAAAACCATTGTACAACTCCTTTAAGCCCAAAGTACAACCCTGATATTAGAACATTTAAACTAGACCATTTTGCCCTCAAATTCTTATAGGTATTTAATTCCACTTCATTTAACACAAGTTAAAAGCTTCCACAAAGCATATAACTTTTAAACATCATTTTCCCTCCAAATTTCTAACCCTAACTCTAAATATACTAACCTCCTAAACCACCCAAAACTACCTTAAACTAGCTTAAGACTAAATCCTAACCTAGAAACCACCCTCCACACCTTGTCACCACCTTGTCACCACCTTGCTTAGCACCTTGTCACCACCATGCTAGCCTCCTTGTCACCACCTTGCACCGTTGCACTCCAAGCAAACCTTTTGTCACCTCCTTGGTGAACCAAACCCACACCACCATCCTATACCTCTCTAAGCTAGTCCTAGCTCTCATTAGTCAATCCTAGATAACCCTTGGCCACCACTCCTTCATAACTTGGCCACTAATCCACATAAACTTGGCCACTACTCCTCTTCGTGCCCTATATAAACCCGAAACATACACACCTCCTTAACTCACCATTTAAACTTAAGACATACTCAAAACCATGATCTAGCCAAGTCCTAGAAGAGAAGAAAGGAAGCTTAAGTTATTTTGAAACCAAGGAACAAGAGAAGAAAGGTTCTTGATTCATCTCCAAGTCATTTTGACCCATTCCATCATTTTCGACCCATTTCGTGTACTAGTAAGTCTTACTACTTGTTCTATAAGCTCTTGTATTGTTTTAGATCATGCATAAACCTTGTTATAATCATTTGATCAAGTTAAAACTCTTTTGGAAACCCCTAAACCCAATCGAGCCCTAAACGATCCACTTTGAAACCCTAAACCCTTGCAAAACCCTAATAAGCTAGTATAAGCTTATTCTAATCTTAATAAGCTCCTATGCACTTTTAAGATCACGTGAAATAAGCCCTAAAACCCTAAGGCTACACGCATGGTTTTCCTAAACAAACGCGCCCTTATAAACCCTAAAAACCCTATTTCAAAACCTTATAAGCTAAAAGCTATAAGCTGACCTAATAAGCTATTCCTATAAGCTCCTTTATCATTTTCATAAGCATTGAATCAAACTCTAAAAGCCTTAACCCATCAGGTTAAAATTTCAAAACCAAACACACCCATTTTGAGATTTCGAGCTCATAAGCTCATTTCATAAGCTATAAGCTCGTAAAAACCAATTTATTTTAGCTTATAGTAATTAGCTATAATCTGCAAAACGATTTCGAGATTAAAAATACAACTTATATGGATTTTGGACTAAGACTGCAAATCAAATTATGCATAAAGGGTATATATTGTAAATTTTTGAAACTTATAAACTTTCGGGCCAAAAATGTAAATAGTCTAAAGTTAAACCACAAGGACCTGTTTTGCCATACTTGAAAGTTAAGGATTAAATGTTTTAAAATCATATATAAAGGGGTTTAAATTGTAAAATAATATATACCAAGGGTATATATTGCCATTTTCAAATTCTTAAGGGTATAAAATGTAATATTTTTATATTTAATAATAAAAATATATTTAAACATTATAAGACTCGATTTTATTAAAACCCGACACATTTATCGTTTCATTCATCGATCGAAACATATAAAAATAATTATGTTATATATTTAACATAATTTATCATCCACTAGCTTTTGAAGAAACTTAAAAAGATAAAATCTTATCATTTAAACTATAACGTATCACGTTACTAGGGAATTTCATGTGAGGGGCTTTCATTTGGGTAGACGTTTTGACGAGTTGCTGGATTTACGATTTAAAGTGTCCTAGCTCCTCAAACGTTTACTACATGACCTCTGGATTATGATAGCCCGAACAGTGATACGATATTTTCACAAGTTAATAAACCAAATTAATATTTACGTTAAACTTTATGAAATAAAGTTTTGAAATATAAACAATCGAACTAAGACTTGACATATTACCCCAGGTTGCGTGACGAAGCCGTTTATTTCCATTTGAGTAACCTTTCACATCAATCAACTACCTTATTAAGGTGAGTTCATAGTCCCACCTTTATATGTCTTTCCAAACCCCGTGGGGGGATACATGCTAAAAACTATGAATACAAGTATTTCCTAACTGTATGCTATCCTGATATATTATTGCCTAAGTTTACCTCCACTGGCAATATTATTTAATCATGAACCATTAATCACTTGCGAGTGAACGCGGATATTGTGGATAGATCTATCGGGATTGACGAATCCCGTTTGTGTTTACCTGTACATGAGGTAACCAAGCGCACTATATTTGAGAATAATGGGTAACTTTGGCAAGTTACCTTTCCAAGAGGACAGTTGTTCCTCAATAATGTCACTGAGGTGATTTCCATGTTAACGTTTGAGTTCATGAGCTTAGGGCAATAATACTGTTTTCCATGATAATTGTAATTGTGCAATTATTACCACTTATGATGACTTGTATTAAACCATTTCATTACAAACCTATGAATTTCACTCAACCTTTGTGTTGACCTTTTTAGCATGTTTATCTCAGGTAATTAAGCTGTTTAAGGCACGGAGTGGCATGGACTTGAAGACGTCCAAACTTGTTATCATTCAACCGTTATGTTTTAAATGTATTTTGGGACCTCCTTTTGTAAAACTCTGATATATTATTGAATGATAACTAAATTTTCCAAAACGTCTCTTTTGAGTCGTTTTCTATGATTATGACTGTTGATTCATGAAGTAATACCCCTAATTTAGCTTCCGCTGCTATGTTGAAATATCGGGGTGTTACAGGTTGGTATCAGAGCCGCAGTTATAGAGAACAAGGTTAAAACCTAAACTATAACTATTTTCCATCCAAGAAAGTCCTCCGTGCCACTACATTTCCTGAATAGTATGTAAAGAGATTTGTTTAACAAATGATACATAACTATTAACTATTATATAAATAACTTATGTTATTTTCCACTAGGTTGTTACATAGTTATGTCTACATCCACCCACCCTATTATTATCCTATATGATTCTAATTTTGAGGATGCTTTTTCCTCTACAAACACTCTTGACTATACCCCGGCTTCACCAAACTATTCCCCAACCTCACCGGGAAACACCTCTTCTGACTCTTCAGAGAATTCATC
>BQNB010187779.1:0-12009 GCA_026074375.1 Tanacetum coccineum
TGGTGTGTTAGACCTATCAGTACTAACAAATGGCCTATCAGTACTAACAGATGGCCTATCAGTACTAACAGATGGCCTACCAGTACTAAGAATCTTATGTACCTTTACCCGTTATTTTACCTCCTTTGAGATCACTTCCAAAAGCCACAAAGCCTCCATTGAAATCTTCATAGTCTGAAAGATAAGCTTTGTTGCCAGTCATATGGCTAGAGCAACCACTATCCACCACTACATGATCATGTAACAAGATCTCTGGATTGCCCTGCACAAAAAGTAAGAGAATTAGTATCTCTTAGGGATCCAAGCCATTACAGACTTGGAAATCCCTTTTGGGTCAACATACTCAACCTTCTTAAGCATGAATGATCCACTGTCTTTGGACACATGATCCAAGTAATTTCCCTTAGGCCTCCAAACCCATCTTGACCTTTTAAGGTTAGTATTCAGCTTACCCTTACCAGTATTAACTACTGTTCTTGTCCCAACAGTAGTTATATTTTGAACCCCAAAAGTTTTAACATCTTGTTTTAAGTCTTTGGGTCTAAAAGCTAGTTTTGTGTAGTAAGACCTCATGATAGGTGAACATGAGCCCTTTGGTCTTACATTGTCCATTCTTGGGTAAGTAGGTCCGGTAGCCTAAACAGGCCTAGCAGTACTAACATTTGGCTTAGCAGTACAAACAGGCCTAGCAGTACAAACAGGCCTAGCAGTACTAACACTTGGCCTAGCAGTACAAACAGGCCTAGCAGTACTAACACTTGGCCTAGCAGTACAAACAGGCCTAGCAGTACTAACACTTGGCCTAGCAGTACAAACAGGCCTAGCAGTACTAACATTTGGCCTAGCAGTACAAACATGCCTAGCAGTACTAACACTTGGCCTAGCAGTACAAACAAGCCTAGCAGTTGTAACATTCCATATTTTCAGGTCATTTGCAATGCTATTTAAATTCACTATATTTTTTTTTCTCCATACGCATTCGCTTTTAAGCAAGCTTTTATTTTCTTAAAACCAATTCCTTGTTTCTGAGAAGTTTGATCAATTTTATCAACTCTAGTTTTAACTGTTTGAGTCTCATTAGTCTTAACAGGACTAACTGTTTGCACTTCAGACACATCATCCTCATCATCTGAGTTCCAATCCTCAATGATAACTTTATCTCTGTTAACTGATTCATAGACTGTCTTAGGTTTTTCAACATTTACTTCATTTGTATTACCTACAGTCTCACTAGTTTTAGATTTACTAGTGTCAGCATTAAGCTCAGTTGTTTTTGACTCAATGATTTTCTTTCTAATGGCATATTCATCTAAACCTGCAAATGATATGTCAGCTCTTGGGGTTAAGAAGTTCCCTGTTATAGGAGGGGGAACAGCATGATACCCATCTGCTTTGGAAAACCTATCATTAGCTGGTGTGGACTCTTCATCACTAGATCTGACATCAAAAACACTCAAACTAATCTCACTATCAGTTTTAGAATTGTTTACTTCATTTTCATTCAATTGTGTGCCATATCCTAAACTAGTTTTATCTCTAGCACTCATTTGACTGTTGAGTAATTCATCAAGATTCTTGGATGATTCTTCCCATTTTTCTATCTTTAATTTTAACTCATCTCTTTCCTTAACAACTTTCTCTAATTCCAGGTTAAGGTTGTTAATTTTTATTTCTCTGCATTTAAGCTCATAGTTTTGAAACTCATATTTTTCACCCCAAGCCAGTTCATTCTTTTCATGTACAAGTATCCTGGATTCTAGTGACTCTAAGGCTAACTCATAACCCTGAATTTCTAGTCTTGCTCTGCTATGTTTTTCTCTTTCACTATCATAATTCTTTTGAAGAGTTTTAAAAGATTCAAGACATTGTTTAGAACATTTTTGTACCTCATTGTCAGAAGAACTTGATGAGCTTGAAGAAGAGATTGCCATTAAAGCATAGTTGACTGGTTCTATTTCAAAATCATTACTCCAGTCATATCCTCCTAGACCATCTTGAGCCACCAGTGCTTGTGATGAAGATTCATTTGTTGGTGCATTGCTCCTGCCATTGTCACCATAAGAATCTTTTTCCCTGATTCCTTCCAGATATACATTCCCTAGCAAAATGCCTTTTCTATGACATTGTAGCACAATTTTTGATTTATCAAGTGAAACATGTCGTTTTTCTTTGAAATCCATGTTCCTTCCTGTCTTCTGAATGAATTTTCTCACTCTGACAGTCAACATAGCCACCTGCCATCTAAGATCCAATTCTTCCAAGTCATCTTCATCAATCTGCTGAAAATCCTCATTTTCAAGTTGAGGACTGGTTGTTGGTTGTGCAAAGAAAGAGCATGCTACATCATGAGCACATGGGGTAGATGAAACTTGACTAATTCCACCAGCAGTACTAACCCCAAAATCTCCACTGGCAGTACTAACTTCATTAGTACTGCTAGTGTTCTCAGAGGAAAGAAATGCCAAGTTCTAAGAAGTAGAAGTGGAACTTAAAGACCTTTTCATCTCATCTTCGTAGACCCCTAATGTTTGTTTATAGAGAGGTCCATCACTATCAATCTCATCAATTTATGTCCTTATTACTCATTGATTAAAAGCAATTGATTCCCATGAAGAGGAAGACTCATAGGATACTTCCCTAGTTGATATCTTCCTTTGATATTGAGCACCATGAACCTCCAATTGACTACGAGTTTTTGAACCTAATCATAGCCTTGTCAGACTTTCCATTTGATGCAGTGAGAAAAAATTTTTCAACTGATGTATTTTAAGAACCATTTTTTGCAATCTTCTTTGGATTTCTTCATTACCTCCAAACATTGATTTGATTGCTTCCCAGAGTAATTTAGCATCTGCAACATTGTGAAACTTAATAAGGTATTCATTAGGTATTGCTAAAAGCAAGATGCTCTTAACTCTTTCCTGATTCCTTTTAGCAACAAGTTGTTTGGCAGTCTTAGGAGCAGGAGGAGCAGATGGTTTTCCCAGTTGTTTGCAGGCTCATTCTTCTAGATCACCATTGAAAATAACAATCCCCCCCATAGGTTATGGTTTGTATGACAGATATATTGTCGCATTCTCATGCTCCAAATATCATATTCTCCCCTCCTGCTTATAATGAATTTCATTGCTTGGAAATGGTGGAGGAAGTCCCTGTTCTGCCATCTTACAATTGAGTTCTTCTTATTCAGAGTTTCCACACAAGCTCTGATACCACTTGTTGGATCGTTTACTGAATAGATCTTAACCTTTAGCTTATAAAGGGTTTGTTCCCTTAGATAATCTAAAGCAACAATAATGAAACACTAATACGAACACTAATGATTATTGAAAACTAATCAATATTGCTAAAGAACAATATTAAGAATCACAAAAGAACTTTATATTATCACTTGAATCTGCCTAGGTTACAGATTACAAAGACTATGATTGCTAATCGATCTCTATTGATCTGTGTAGAACTATATCTACTAACAATGCCTTAGGGTTCCTTTTATAGACTAAGGAAACTCTAATGGGCTTACGAAAACTCGTAAAAAAGATCATGCATATACTTCCTAAGATATCTCATGCCTATCTCATAAAGCGATACTAACTATTTTATCCTAAACGGTACTAAATACCTGATCAGTATAAACATTTGTACTGTCAGTACAAATTACAACTCGCGGTACTAAATAATATAACTAACAGTACTAAGTCAGGAATGCATAATTCCCACAAAAAATATAAGTAATTAAGAGGTGTACATAGGTGGTTTAGCAAAATACAATTAGAGGCTAACAAAACCCATAAGACCCTCCAAGATAGGCATGGTTTGGTTTGATTGGGACTAGGTAAACCAACTAGCTCATGAGCCTATAAATGCCCATCTACACTTAACATATGATACTTCTTGAAACTCTTAAACACATTAAACACACTCTCTCAAGCAAACCATCCTTGTCTTACTTATTTCGGGTCACAAACCGCAAACAAATACCTACACAATTCATTCAAGCCTTCAATAATACTAGGGTCTTCATAACAAGGATGTAAGAGGAATACTCGAGCCAAGGTCGGGTAAATTGTATGAGATTTGAAGCTTAGGGTTGGTTATTCGATAGTGTACACGTTTGGGTTAGCATTTCTTCACATTTCAAACTCGTCAACCAGAAGTCACAAGGACCTTTCTAATCGCGTCAAAACTTGCACATTTTTGTATGATACTTATTTCCTTTGATATCAAGTCGTATAGCCACGCAATAGTTGACTAACGGTTTACATAGGAGTGAACACGGCATGGTTCACCCATGATGGCACACGTACACATATATACATATAATCTATCTTGTGTGGTGTTAAGAAACATGTACAACATGATTAAATGGCGAGCAAAGGCTTAAACGTGTTTGTCTATTTGAAAATGCGAACACCAACATGAACAACTAACTCTTAAACTCGAAATACATGAAACTATACGTAAACTTTTAAAGTAAACATGATATTGTGGTTTGGGAAAGTGCATACGACATTACTAGACGTTTGCATGTGACGAACACAACCATTTCGAGTGCTAAATGAGCTTACAATGTTTCTAGTAGCACAACGAAACCTAAGAAACCCTAAGGAGCTTAACGAGCCACTAAATGGTCTCGTTAAATACACACAGCCGCATTTAGGCCCAACAGCCCGTTAGTTAAGGCCCACGGCTTAATATTAAGCTCACTTAAGCTTATTGGTGGATTAAAAGGGCTTATGGAACATAGTTGTACAAATGAACATCCTTAGAAACCATATCGGGCCTTAATGGACTTGGTGGTCATTAGCGAGGCCCAATATGGGTCCAACAGCCCTAATAAGCTCAAAACGGCTTAATTGAGAGCTTATACAGAAATATGGACTTATAACGACCTTAGAAATGCTAATGGACCAAAATGGGACAAGCTTGAACACGTACAACCTTAAATGAGCTCTTAACGGGCCTAAAAGCCAATTAACAAGCTTATTGACTTATAAATAAGCCGAGCGATTAAAATAGACTCACGAGTGCATTAATTAGACTAGAAAACATTTTTGTGATCACATTATAAAGCTCTAGTAAACATTTGAAAACTTTTGGATAGGTTTTTGGCTAATAAGCCCATTGAGCTCGACTAAGCTCAAATAAAGCTCACTCGACTTATTTTTTTTAGCATAACATTTTAAAAAAAAGTTTAAATAAACCTTAATGAGGGCTTATTGTGCCTTTGAAAAACTCAATGGACCATTAGATTGCTTAATGGACCTTAACGGACCAATAAGGCCCAATTAAGCCACAATTAAGCTCATCCGAGCTTATTTTATAAGGCTGACCCATGCTTATATGGATAATGAGTCCATTAAAACCAAATCCACTTGCTAGGACTTATTGGACTTAAAATGCGTATTACAATTAGAGATAAAGTGTAAACTTTGTAAACTAGAGGGTTTAAACTGTCCAAAAACTTATTTGAGGAAACTACAATTTTGGTCCACTATCTTTACCGGGTATAACACTTTTGGTCCATTTTTTTAAAAATTTGCGGGTTTAAGCCAAAACCCGAGTATCCATTTCACATTTGATCCAAATCAGACAATTTCGTTAAATCTGATTTGGCTCAAATGTGAAATGGATACTCGGGTTTTGGCTCAAATGTGAACCAAAATTGTTAGATTTGGCTCAAATGTGAAATGGATACTCGGGTTTTGGCTTAAACCCGCAAATTTTTAAAAAAATGGACCAAAAGTGTTATACCCAGTAAAGATAGTGGACCAAAATTGTAGTTTTCTCAACTTATTTTATAAAGTGTAGGGATTGATTGGTCACTTTTGAAACTTAAAGTACTGTTTTGAAAGTATAAGGACCTAAAGAGAAATCCTTGTAAGATTGAAGGACTAAAAGTGTAATTATGGAAACTTAAGGGTTTAAAAATTGTAATTATCCTATTTCATAAACATAGGGGCTGTTTTGTAAATATAGGAAACCTAAGGGTATTTTATGAATAAAGGTGATTTTTATAAACACATTAAGCGACTCGACAAGTTAAAATATATAATCTGTATATTATACAAATGAAAGCACGACTTAATAAATATGAATACTGTTATTAATAACGGTTTATACATATGTTAATTTAACGTGATGTAAACGGTATAACTATTTCTAAGAGCCATCAAGTCAAAGACAATACAATAAACATGTGCACCACCACACAAGTGATAACAGTATATATATAACTAGCAAATTATTGTAGTTTATACAAGAGTCGTTAGCCTAACAATAAGACAAAGACTTGCTGTATTTACTTAGGTAATTGAAGGTTGTAGATGCATTATCCATTCTTAGAAACAATTATCATTTTCAGAAGTGACAATTCCTAAGGTATTATAGCCCCAGGTTTTACAATTAATTTAAATGATTTACATCTTTTGGGGTGAGGAACATTGCTTTGTTTTACAAATTGGGACGCAAGTGTACATTTTTATACTATATTAGTGATGCCTAAGTAGAAAGCATAACCACTGAGCCCTTATCATGAACTATCAATTACTAGATTGTGAGCGTGAATGTTATAAATAGATCTATTTGGGATTGACATCCCCGTTTGGGTGAGTAGCGCTCACTGTGCCGGTTTGTCGGACAACAAACGTATACCATGTCGGATTTGGGATGTTGCGGGTTAGAACATCATTCACGGGCATTATTGGCCATTCATTGCATTCCTACATTTCGATCTTCAGTGTCATGAGCTTAAGTAAAACGTAATACTTTTATGATGTTTAGCATCTGTTGCTTAAATCATACACAAGGAAAATCTTGGCGGTACCTACTATTGGATTAACATACACCTATGAATTTACCAACTTTAGTTGACATTTTAAGCATGTTTTTCTCAGGTACCAATAAGGCACGAGGTTCCTCAGATATATGGTGGTCGCTCTTTCGAAATAATTCAGTACTAAAGATTTTAGGCGTATTACTTTGTTTGGGAACATGTTATAATCGGAAAATCGTTACTTATATAGGCAAACAATTTAAGCCATGAGTTTATGTAATAACAAGTTTCTGGTTAATCCAATGTATCTTTTTAAAACTACAGGTTAGTGGTCCGTCTCAAATCTTGTTCTATTGATCTATGAAGTAACGCCCTCGATATTCAACATTCCGCTCTACTTAGATTTGGGGTGTTTACAGATTGGGTATCAGAGTCAAGTTATAGAGAAACCAGGAGTCAAAATTTTTTGTCTGGACTATAACCATTTTCAAACACTGCATTTACAAATGGGGTTTACACGGGATACACATACATTACTTGTTTGCAATCTAGCATACATGCTTACATGACATACACTGTTTTAGCATTAAAGTAGCCCTAACTAAGTTCTGCATGATTGATATGGCCGTATATATTAAGTTATACTACGTATATTCTATAAGGGTCTTAAAAAATAAACTTAGAAAGTTTATTTTTATTTGTTTCTGAAGCCATGTCTTCCTGCCAATCATCCGCTTTACCTACACTTCTGTCTAATACCAAGGATAAGATTTTATTCTAAGTCTAGGCAGGGTCTTCTGGGGAGCCGATGAGGAGATATCTGATGGTGGTTCTCCACGAGTCATCGTATACGGATACGATGGACTCCCTATGCAGCCGGTAGCCCCACCATCACCGGATTACATACCTGGCCCCGAGGAGCCACAGACACCACCAGTACCACATGACGAGGATGAGCGTGAGCCTATGTTCATACAGCCACATGATCCTGACTACGCGCCAGAGCCTATATACCCTGAGTATATACCAATGGAGGATGAGCATGAATTTTCGGTTGAGGAGCAGCCTTTTACCTCCTGTTGATTCACCTACTGCTGAGTCACCAGGATATGTTGTTGAGTCGGATCCAGAAGAGGATCCAAAGGAGTATGAGGATGATGAGACAGAGGATGGTCCTCTTGACTATCCCATGGACGGGGGAGAGGATAGAGATGATGATGACGGCGATTCACACGGGGATAACGCCGATGATAAGGATGAGGATGAAGAGGATGAATATGAGGAGGAGGAGGAGGAGCACTTAGCTCCGGCCGACTCCGCTGTTATTGTACCTACTATTGAGCTTGTTTCCCTACCCGAGGGAACAGAGCCTGTTACACCACCACCCTCCACTGATATTACTACCATTGGAGCTAGGATTATTGTTCGGCTTCAGGCTTCCATATCCCTTCCACCAAAGGCAGAGGTTGAGAGACTTCTAGCCATGCCTACTCCACCACCATCACCACTTACCTCACTATTACCACCCTATGCAGGGGAGCGCCTTACTAGGTGCACGGCTCCATCTGAACATTCATCACCACCACCTGTGCCATCACCATTACTACCATTATCCGGGTGTCTAACCCAAATCCAGACACTCAGGATAGCCTCCACTTAGGCCCTTGTTGATACGGTTACTGCCGCATTACCATCACCTCCACTACTACCACTACCACCATCTCTATACATACCACCACCTGTTGACCATAGGGATGATGTTCCCGAGTTCGAGCAGCCACCTCGCAAGAGGTCGTGCTTGTTTGCTCTAGGCTCCAGGTATGAGTTGGGGGAGAGTTATACTGCTAGACCTACCGAAGGTCGAGGGGTAGACTATGGGTTTGTCAGCACCTTAGATGCTGAAGAGAGACAACAAGGGAGTAGAGAGGTTGGGTATGGTATTGGGGATACTTAGGTAGATCCGGCAGAGGCAGTTCCTAAGATAGCACCTATGACTTTAGGAGAGGTCAATACTAGGGTTATAGAGCTTGCTGAGCTTCATGAGCATGATACACAGGACTTATATGCTCTACTAGAGGATGCTCAGGAGGGTAGGACTCGCATATCATAGCGAGTCTCCATAGACTCACAATGAGATGACTTGCTTATGGAGGATATGATAGCTCATCAGGAGACCATACAAATTGTGGAGGAGGAGGCCTATGCTTCCCGAGAGGCTTGGGCTCATGTGATAGGATTGAGTCAGGCGGTCCATTATGAGCTTCAGACACACCGTGAGCAGGTATATGCACACGAGTCCTGGCTCCATGCACATCAGACACAGCTACAGTTACAGGGTACTCTTATTCAGACACAGCACCAAGTACATAAGACTCGCTCCTAGATGCAACAAGCTAAGATGGCAGAGCTTCAAGAGACTGACCGTAGGCGTCAAGCACAGATGATAGAGACTCTCCGGGTGATGAGAGACATGAGGCAAGAGATGGGTGACATGCAGGCCGAGTTGTTAGCACTACGAGAGCAGCAGAGGAGAGCTAGACAGCCAGGATCAGATGCTAGAGCTCTAGATCACCAGGAGGCTTCTAGGGATACTGATAGTCACATCTAGTGGTTTATGTTGTTTTATTTTGCTAGGCTGTTGTTCAGGCATGTTAAGTATTAGGGGTTCTCCCCGCTAGCATAGCCTTAGATCTTTTGTATTGTATTTTGTGTATCAAAAACTATTTCATGAAAATTTTTCCAAGTTATGAATGAAATAGATGTGTTATGTTGTACTATATACCTCTCTTGTATTGTTATCTCATTTGTAAATTATTATATATCTCTTCATAATTGTGACCTCATGTTTTATCTCTTGTGATTTAGACGAATCATGGTACCTGTGACAAGACGAGGACCGAATACCTCACCTAACAACACCAATCCAAACAACATGACTCCAGAATCCGTCCAAGCTATGATTGATCAAGCTCTTCTATGAAACTCTACCAATGGAGACAGAAGCCACAGTTCATACGAGGATAACCGAAGGAACGTGCAAACTGCGTGCCCTTGTTTCTACGCTGACTTCATGAAGTGTTAACCTTTGAACTTCAAAGGGACTGAAGGCGTTGTCGGTTTAACCAGGTGGATCGAAAAGATGGAATCAGTCTTCAATATCAGTAGTTGTGCCATTGAAAATCAGGTTAAGTTTGCCACCTGCACTCTGTTAGGGGCTGCTTTGACTTGGTGGAATGGTCAGATAAGAACCTTAGGTCCAGAAGCATATTCAATGACTTGGGAAGTACTTAAGAAGAAAATGACGGACAAGTATTGTCCACAGGGTGAAATCAAGAAACTAGAAATTGAGCTGTAGAACCTAATGGTCAAAGGGAATGATGTTCCAACATACACTGAATGTTTCCAAGAGCTAACCCTGATATGTACCAAGTTTGTTGGTAATGAAACTGAGAAGGTTGACAAGTACATCAGTGGGTTTCCTGATAACATTTATGGAAATGTCAAGTCCTCTAGACCCAAGACTTTGGATGAGACTATTGAGTTAGCCAATGACTTGATGGATCAGAAACTCCGCACCTATGCGGAAAGACAGCCTGACAACAAAAGGAAGGCTGATGATTCATCCAGAAACAACCATGGTCACCAACAACAACCCTTCAAGAGGCAGAATGTCGCCAAGGTCTACAATATAAGGACAGGTGAAAAGAAGCCGTATGAGGGATCTTTGCCCAAGTGCACCAAGTGCCATTTTCACCACAATGGCCCATGTACTCAGAAGTGCCACAAGTGCAACAAGGTAGGGCACTTTGCCCGCGACTGCAGGAGTTCTGGCAACACAAATATTGCTAATACTCAGAAGGGCAATGGGACAAATCCCAAAGGAAATGGTTGTTTTGAATGTGGAGCTCCAGGACATTTTAAGAGAGATTGTCCCAAGTTGAAGAATAAGGATGGGGGAAATGGGAGTGCACAAGGATGGGTGTATGCAGTTGGGAATATGGTCGCGGGTACGTTCCTCCAATGTCGAGGGACCCAGACTCCAATGTCGTCATGGGTACGTTCCTCTTAAACAACCGCTATACATCTATCTTATTCGACACTGGTGCCGATAGAAGCTTTATATCTACTGCATTTAGTTCCCTGATTAACATCGCCCCAACTCTATTAGAAAATAGTTATGATGTGGAATTAGCTGACGGGAAAATAGTCGGGGTAGACACTATTATGCGGGGTTGCACTTTAAATTTCTTAAACCATCCGTTCAACATAGATCTAATGCCCGTAGAACTGGGTAGTTTCGATGTTATTATCGGTATGGATTGGTTAAGAAGGTGTCACGCCTTGATCGTGTGTAATGAGAAACTTGTCCGAATTCCCTATGGGAATGAAACCTTGATTTTTCTTGGTAATGAAAGTAACAACGGGAGAGAATCTCAGTTGACCATTATCTCATGTTCAAAGGCTCAAGAGTACATGGTGAAAGGATGTAAGATATTTTTGGCACAGATATCTGCCAAGAAAGAGGAGGACAAGTCAGAAGGAAAGCAACTTAAGGACGTACCAATCGTCCGATATTTTCCTGAAGTGTTTCCCGAGGATTTGTCGGGTCTTCCTCCAGCTCGACCAGTGGAATTCCAGATCGACCTAATTCCAGGAGCTGCGCCCGTAGCTCGAGCACCGTACCGATTGGCTCCGTTCGAATTGAAGGAATTTTTGGAACAACTACAAGAGCTTTCTGACAAGGGCTTGATAAGACCTAGTTCCTCGTCTTGGGGAGCCCCGGTCTTGTTTGTCAAAAAGAAGGATGGGTCATTCAGGATGTGCATCGACTATAGGGAATTAAATAAGCTAACAATGAAGAATCGTTACCCACTCCTAAGAATCGACAATTTATTTGATCAACTCCAGGGATCCAGTATTTATTCGAACTCGGTATGGTGATTATGAGTTTCAGGTTATGCCATTCGGGCTAACAAATGCACCTGCGGTATTCATGGACCTCATGAACCGAGTGTGCAAGCCTTACTTGGATAAGTTCGTAATTGTCTTTATTGATGACATACTTATTTATTCAAAGGACAAGAAAGAGCACGAAGAACGTCTTAAAGCGATTTTGGATTTGCTTAAGAAGGAGAAGTTGTATGCTAAGTTTTCAAAATGTGAATTTTGGATCCCGAAGGTACAATTTCTTGGTCACGTCATTGATAGCAGAGGCATACATGTGGATCCAGCCA
>BQNB010187781.1:0-12009 GCA_026074375.1 Tanacetum coccineum
GACTTGGAAGCTTTTTCTGATAGTGATTATGCTAGAGTTAGCCTTGACAGGAAATCCATAACAGGAGGTTGTCAATTTCTTAGCAAAAGGTTGATTTCATGGCAATGTAAAAAGCAGACTACAGTTGCAAACTCTACTACTGAAGCAGAGTATGTTGCTGCTGCTAATTGCTGTGGGCAGGTGTTATGGATCCAAAATCAAATGCTTAATTATGGGTTCAACTTCATGAACATCAAGATTCACATTGATAATGAAAGCACCATTTGTATTATGAAGAATATAGTGTTTCATTCTAAAACCAAGCACATTGAAATAAGGCACCATTTCTTCACAGATTCTTATGAGAAGAAGTTGATTCAAGTGATCAAGATTCACATAGACCATAATGTTGCAGATCTTCTCACAAAGGCTTTTGATGTTAGCAGGTTAAACTTTCTGATTGCTAGCATTGGATTACTTAATCTCTGAAGTATTATTTGAGGGGAGGTTAATTAAGATTGGATGAAAGGGAATGTATCATTAAGCAGAAGTGGGTAAAGGGTCAGGAAATCCTACTGAACCCTAATACACATCTACAACTGTATCACTATCTAATCTTGAACTAATCACTATTCTATCATAATCTTAAACCAAAAAGACTCAAAAACCTAGGAAAGCCAAAAGTGTGAGGTCTTGAATTCAGGATCAATAAGCAATAGAGTGTTTAGTCTAGAGAGAGAAAAATTAGAAAGTAGAGAGAGAAATAGTGAGGAGGAGGATTAGATAAAAGATAAGAATGAGATTAAGAAACTTAGGAGACTCTTAGAAACACAAGACACACCTTACAAATGAGGTGGAGGTGGGGTATTTATACCCATTTACAAGAATGAGCATGGAGCTCTTGTCTTTTAGACTTTAACTATTTATCGGGTCTCATGACTTTATTTTAGTCACGAGCCTTTCACCTAACCTATTACACAATATTATTTCTCTATTTATTACAAGACTTTTATCTCAATAAGATCGTCAATTTTATCAACCCTAACAATCTTCCCCCAAGGGACGATCATTAAGATCTCTCTTTGATTGCATTAATGATCATCATTTTCTTATTAGTAATAATCTCCCCCTAAAGGATGATCATTGAGATCTCTCTTGTGACTTTGATTTTTGAACTTCAATGCTTGTTTGTCTTGAGTCTTGATGTGTAATAGTGGTCTTGTTCCAATCATGCTCTGGCGATTTTGATCTTGATCTTTCCATTATCCTCTTTTCTTTTTTTCTTTACCTTTGTGATCTTTTCATATCATTAATCTTTACCGTGAATCCATCTTGATTTATCTTTTGAAGCTTCTAACCAACATACTTATACTTTCTTGACAACTTACAATCTTCCTCATGTAAAACTTTTGTCTTGACCAATAACTTGATGATTTGAGGAAGTTCTTTGATTTATCAGAGTTGCGAAAGTGTATCTTTAAACTTTGATTATGAGATATGAAGGAATGAACTATGACGGTTTTCTTGCTTCTGAAAGGTAGTGATATTGTTGATGTTGTTGTACATAAATGTATCTTCCCTTAATTGCTTCCCCCTAAATAAACAACAATTCGTTCGCACATACTTCACACAAACAACTCACATAAGAAAGAAACTATATCCTCCAAGTCAATTAAGTCCCGAATGTTGTATACACCAAAGTCAATTAATTTTGAATTTAAATGATTGCATTTGTAACAATTTGTATTTTGCTACAACTAATTATTTTTTTGTTTGTAAATATATGCCCTTCTGCCCGGGTACTATGCATCTCTTACTCATGATTTTTCATGTTACATACAAATGAGGCCAAGTTGTATACACTAAGTTTGTATACACCAAAGTCAATTAGTCCGGATGTACATATTTCTTCCCCCTGAATTGTTGCGCTCTATTGAATATTCAGCTAGAATACTTATCTACCCCCTGATTTATAATAGATGACCATCAAAACATAATCAAAACTTTGTAAGCCTAAATAATTAATAGTGAAGTCATGATTGATGTGTGGTATATAGCATGAGAGTCAACTACAAACCTTTATAATCCAACCATCTCCCTCTCATATTATGAAATCACCTTGAATGAATCAAGAAATATTGTTTTGTTTTTGAGCGAAAACAAATTCCCGAAAAACCCAGACATAACTTAACTAGATCACTTAGATTACTATTAACACCTAATTGAATCATTAAACAATCATTTTCAAATACGTGACCTACGTTCAACTTTGGCTTGATGTCACACTGGTAGGATTTTCCATTCAATCTTGTGAAAACTTAATTTAAGTATCGACTCCTTGAATGACTGAGCAATGACACAAAGACTGCACTGTCACATAAACATATAAGCACTCTTAATACTTTAGTTATCTTTAAGTTTAATGCAAATGTACTTCTGTGTCTTTGTGAGATTTATATTTTTACTCTCATAAGCGCTCTAACTCAATAAGTACGTTTTGGTTTTTGTATCGGAAAAGACTGAAGCAGACTGCCCCTTTTCATATCAATAATCTCGGAGTGAGATGTCAATAGAATTATGGCATTTAATCTCCGTGACAATGAAACAAGATTATTTTGAGAGAATCTGATTGGCCTTGGAAGGTTTTCGTCATTGTATCACTGGGTCCATGACATCCTTTTATCTTCATACCAAATAACATCTTTGATATTCGATAGATATGTATTTGACAAAACACATTCGAGTTTCTGCCAAATGTTTGTGGAATGGCTTCTGATACTTTTCACCTTTTGCACATCATTCTTTTTCATTCTCAACACACTCAATGTCCATCAAATGACGTCATTACCTATCCATCATGTTGTGATTGTTACTATGATAGCTCATGCCTAAGCTTGACCATTAATCCATTCACATTCAACTCTATCATACCTAAGAACTTTTATTATATCTATGGAATGTCTCTGGGTAAATCCCCCCGGTTCTGATTGGATCATTGATAATACCTAACCTGAAAAACACCACCCTATTCTTCTTTGATCATCGTGAGGTTAGTGGTTATGGGTATTTAAGATCGAAACTCATTAAAAACCATTTGAAAATCAATCAAAGTGTTTGATATAAATCAAAACATTTAACGACTGAAGTTTCCCTTTTGAGAAATACTCCCCTCTACACATAGTTGCATTGTGACTTTACATCATATTTCACATGAGGAAAGAGTTGATTGCACTTTGAGTATTTTTAATCACTTGTTATTCCAACCACACTATAAGCATTTTATCTTTTTCTTGATCAATTTTTAAGCCAATTTTCTTTCCCCTCAAAAATAGCATACCATATGATATTTTTGATATCAATGGATTAAAATAACTATATGAGATTTTGAAAAACACATGGGAGAAAACGGATATAGCATGATTATGATTTGGAACCTTTTTGAATGTTCTAAACAAATTTTAAAAACTAGTTACGTCAAGGTTTTTTGATATCTAAAACGTATGGTCAGTAGATTGCTCACTCCTCATCTTGTTAATTTTAGGAAACGGTCGTAACCAGACACAATCTTCACCATCTGCATGCTTGTCAATATAAACACGCTTGACAACAACTACTTTTCAATCGATTATTATTCATTTGTTCAAAACATTTTCCTTTATACTCCCCCTCAATAATAAAACACTTTATTTTGTATGCCATCGCAATTATATTGAGGGATAGAGTTAAGATGCCATGGTATATTACTGAAGAACCACTATTGAATCCACCTGAAAGTTTTTGGATACCATAAATTTTGACTTTATTAGATGTTTCCAACAACATAAAAGGCATTGATTTTTAAAAACTTCCCCTCAAACATTGATTCATTTATAAAAAATGATCCATTTTATTTTTGATATCCAGAAGCTAACAGAGCGATTCGTGCGTTTAGCTTATTCATTCCCAGATTATTCGGTCCATATATTCCAAGCTTAATCAGATCTGAATTCTATGCTTATTCGGTCCACATTTTTGTTCAGACAGCTTATTTGGTCGCGATTTTTGTTCAGAACAGCTTATTCAGGCCGTCCTATTCTGTTCAGACTTGGCTATTATTTAGATCTGACTTATAAACTAGCTTATTATAGTGAGCTTAATTGAAAGAAGTTTTTCAGTTTAGATTTAATGCAATCGAAATAGATAACTTAACCGTATTATCATATGATTACACAATTAAAGCTAACCTCTGATTGCCATTTTCGTATTGTCAGATTCCATCATATTTCGGAAGTAATATCGATCATACCATTTATCCGGATCTAGTCAAAACAGTCAAACTCGGAAGTTGTTTCAAATCTGGTCAAACTCGATGGCTTCCGAAATTGTTCTAATTGCTATAATTTAATGGATTCCGAAATTGTGTTGTCAAAAAATGAAAAAGAAAAAGGATAGATAATGCTTAACTGCTACAACTACTTATATATATCAAAAAATTCTTCTGATGGACAAATTACGATAGATTTTTATATACCAAGTTCGACAAGGAGATAAAAAGGTAGAGCAACAAAGTTAGTTTATATCGAATTTGATTTCGACAACCGAGTCAACTCGGACTTCTAGACTGAACTGAGTTAACAACAGATCCTAACTACGAACAACCAACGATCACTCAATAATCAACAAATCTCAAACTGATCCTGAAACCCATCCTCTCCATCCTCACCTCACATACCATCATCGTCTATAACACAACAAGACGTCGAATAACAAGACACAACACACAAATCAAGATCTCAGTTATTTATCTTTTGTGTTTAACAAAGTTGGTGCATCTTTTACAAATACAAACTTGTCAAATACCTTACATCACGCATCTGTGAAGAAAGGTTACACCCATACTCTACAATATCTGAAAATAAAGGAGAGACTACATAACAAATTGTTAGAAGTCACAATTTGTTTCTTATAGTCCACATCAAATCACATGAGCAAACCTTACCTGAGACAATATAGCGGATCTAGAAGAAACTTCTTCAGTGGTTGTTCACTTACATGAATAAAATGTAAAAGGGTCCTGTGGCAGTTTTTGTGACTGAAGATGTTGTAGATTGCTCGTCTGATTAGAAAACTTAATGAGGTTATGGATTTTGTGACTGAGATTCGAGCCTATAAAGGAAAAGATGGAATAGATTTGTGTTGTCAAGGATGATGATGGTGAGATGTTGAGAGATGTTGTGTATGTGTTGAGAGATTAGGTTGGTTTGGATGACTGTGACTGAAATATGAAAATAGGGATAGGGTTGGAGTTACTAGTGTTTTATCATCTAGGAGCATAGTGTGCGTGGGGCCAGGTATTCAATCCTGCACAATAAAGATGAACTTTTGGGCTAATCTCGGTTGTGTCACAAAGACATGATGGTCTAAAATTTATGACTTGGGCTGAGTACTTGAATAAGGACTGCTCGGTATTTACACCGATAAAAAGACATCTGTGAATTTTAGCTGCTTTCATCATTTTAATGAGTGGCTGATTCATAAATTCCTTTGGGATGTAAACAAAAACTAAGTCGAAACTGAAATAAGTATACCGAATTTTGAACTAAAATTGCTAAAGGGCCGAATTATTTGATAAATTTTTCAGAAACAAAAACATCACTTATTGCTTAAAATGATCATGATAAAAGAATCATGAAAACCGTTCAAAAGGCTAGTCTCGGGATTTAATTGCAAGAATTGATTACGGGGATGATTCGTTATCATTTATTTGAAGTTGAAGTGGAATTTCACGGGTGCGTGTACTTATCATATCTTAAAGTCCGCGGGGATTGGTGAATGATTGACTTTTAAAGAATAAATTATTTTAAGCTTATAGCCTGGTTTGTTGATGAAGACGCTTAACAAATCTAAACAATGTGTGATCTATAAACACAGAAGTGTGCTTCTAATGCTCATAATTTTGCTATCACTTAAAGAGTTACAGTTGTAGTGCTTAGTGTCTAAACATATTGAAGGATTTATCAAGAGACTTAAGTCTACTTTATACTATAAGGAATTATGTTGTATTATTCATATAAGTTGGAGTCATGGTGGATAGCAACCAGACAAAAGTCACAAATTTGTGGTATTCTACTTCAGCATCAAGTTTGTGATACTGCATTTTCTCCATCAGTAATCATTACAAAAAGCCAACAGAATATGAGGTTGGAATTAAATAAGTCTGAGGAGAAGTGATTTCATACATGACTTCTCTATCGAATATTTCGGGCAATCACCAAAAATCATGATTATTTGAATGTCATCGGATAAAAATCATGGGATTTACCTGCTCAATTTTAACACAGGGTAAAACTTGGGACGAAGGGTGAACAGTAACACGCATTCGCACCCTTTTTAACTGTTTATAACGTTTTTTGTGTGTTTGACTTGGGCTCAGGATTTATAAAAGAAATGGGCCGGTGTAATTTAGGCTTGGGCTTGGTTTAAAAGGGTTTTGGGTTATATTTAAAAAGATAACAACCGTTATCCTTTTATATTAAAAGGACTAACGGTGTTAGTCATTCAAGGACCATTTTTGTTATTTGTTAAACAATAGGGGCTATTTTGGGGATTTAAGGGTTTTGTCTTTTAGTGGGTTGACCAAGGATTGACCGAGGTTGACTTTGTTAACCTTTGCTAGAAACTTTTCGGCTCTTGTGCACTCTATCTGTTCCCGTGTTCGTGTTTGTTCGGTTTTGACCATTTTCTTGTAATTTTTTCAATATCCGTACCTACACATCACAAATGACAAGACAAGCAATTTACACGCATAATTTGCACAATTTGTTCATTTTAAGGCCATTTTTGGTATAAAAAGGATATGTGATTTCTCACATATCAATGTAATAAACCAATGAGTTGTAAAGTATGCATGACCATTTCAATCCCCAAATAGTCACAAAAACGTATGTATAGTTGGACCCCCATTGTTCAAAGTATGTATTGCCACTTTATTCAAGGCAACGTAAATATTCCTGTATGTATAAAATAATGATTATGATTTCTCTAAGTTTATGAAACTGTTGCGTAGACTCATATATATGCCACTTTATTCAAGGCACCGTAATTGTTCATGTTCATGTAAATGTTGTGCTCCGACATGCTATAACGTTCGTTTGCATGGTGATAGCTAATCACCCGAACGGGGCTGTTACACCTGAATAGATCTATTTCATAACATTCCCGCTCACCCTCCAGGTAATTCACAGTTCAATCCGCTCAAGCTAATCCGTAATCATTTGGGTAAAATTAAGTAATGTCCTTGTTTTCAAAAATGAAGTGAAACAAGCAATGTATTTCGTCCCAAAATAAGTAATTGAGTATGTAGATCAGTTTGTAAAATGAATTGTAAATGCACATGTAATGTATTCAAACCAATCATGTAAATGGAATTGGTAGCAAGCATGTTCTCACCCCAAAAGTTGTAAAGTATATATAAAACAAGTAAAATATGGGGCTATAAACTCACCTTGAGTGAGTGAATCAATAATGCAAATCACTAACAGAAAATGCGTCACGAATATGCCCGAATGCAACCTAATTAATTATAGGTCGTATGAGTACTAAGTGCTTTGAATAACTAAGACCATATATAATTCTATATAGCTACATCACCATCTAATTGTATTTGTGAAATCATATTTACAAAGTAAAAAACGTTTATAAATATCTCTATAGTAAAAACGGCGTAACTTTCTTGCGTTAAGTCTGTTTCGTATGTTTCTTATGTCCACACTTTCGTATTAAGATGATGTATCAAAATATTACATTTTTATATTTTGAGTCCACTGGTGAACAATACTTTTTACTGTTCATATACTATTATAAATTTATTTTTATAAATTTAGTTATCGTAAAACTCATAAAACTCGTATCTTATTCGTTTTAACTCTGATTTTAGTGATTCTTTCGAGCACGTCTTCGAAATTGAAATTTTTATCTAACTAATGTATTTTTCCAAAATGTATCTGAGATGAATAGTGATTTTTACTGTTCATAGTTTATAAAATTATTTTTATAAACTTTAATTATCGTAAACGTAAAAAATCCATAACTCCTTCGTTATAGATAAAAACAATTATGATTCTTAATGTTTTATAATCCTAAAAATATGTACTATCTAAGAAAAATATCCAACCTTTTATATCAGATGTGGTTTGTAATGAGTTTTTATAAAATTTCTTTTATAAACGCGTTTATTATCGTATAACTTGCAAATGGCGCATCTCCTTCGTTATAAATCCGTTTTTCGAGTTTTTTTTACCTTTTTGGAATCCCAATGAGATGTAGTATTTTATAAAAATATACAATAAATATGTTATATTTTGAATTTTGATCAGACCCTGTGATATTTTTGCCAAAAATATGTTTAAACTTGATATTTTAACTTTTTAGTTTAGTAACTTTGTTACAAGTCCTTTACAACCACTTATACCACATGACTTACATACGTAGGGTCCTTAGTCCATGATTTATCCAAAGATTATCCAAGATAACAAGATCAACAAGTCCTTATATCAATTACATACCCAAGTTTCCAATACTTAGAAAACACTAACTTTTAAGAAAACCCTAATCTTAATCCTTTCTTTTTTAACCCTTGTAAACTCTAAACTAAGCCTTTAAACCTTTTTGGTATACCTTAGATATGATGTAGGAATACTGTGTTTTTTATGTTTGCCATGGGTTTGTGAGAGAAAAAGAGAAATGAGTGTTGTTTTCACTTAAGCAAATGAGTGTTGTGTGTTTTTCTATCTAGTTGCTTGCCTTATATATTCCAAGTAGCTAGTTGGTATTATGTATAGTTGCATTATACACTTGCTTGGGAAAAGAGAGGAAATCAAGGAAGAAATAAGCAAAAACACTAGTCATAGTCTTATCACTATAAGCCTAAAGTATTGTACAATATCTTAGTTGGTATTTTGTGATATTTCTCTCGTTCTTTTCACCATATCCGTCCATAGGTGTATAAATAATAGATATTTTGTAATTTTTTGAGTATTGGGTATAAAAATGGGTATTTGTTGAAGCGTAGATAAGTTTTGGTGGTTCCGGGTATGCCTAAACGTATTTATCACGAAACGTAAATACTTTACGTAACCAATAAAAATAAAATATAAAAAAGTTGATTATTTCTTTTGTAAAAGTAATATAATGTTGCTTTATGTTAATTTTTATTTGTTTGGTGCCCGTTTACGTTGAATGTTGATTTTTAGTTTACGCGATTTAGCTAAACGTTGGAAATTTAAAATGGACGCATAAAAGTTTAAAATAAATAGTTGAATATTTATTGACGTAACAGATGTGAAAAATGTGAACTCTTAAAATTTTGGGGTTCTTATTCACCCAAACGCACCCTTGTTGTACAACAGCGAACCAAACGCGCCCCTTTGGTGGTCATGATAAACCAAACGCACCCTTTTGGTGCTGATAAGAAAACCAAACGCACCCTTGGTGCAGTTTTGGAAACCAAATGCACCCTTATGGTGTTTTTGTTAAACCAAACGCACCCTTTGTGCGATTACACAGCCAACCAAACGCACCCTTTGTGGTGTTTCTATTAAACCAAACGCACCCTGCTCGGCTGAAAACCAAACGCACCCTGCTCGGCTGAAAACCAAACGCACCCTGTTGGTGCTTAAGAAAACCAAATGCACCATGTTGGTGTTGTTGTACCAAACGCACCTTTAGGGGTGGTTGTACATCAACTAAACGCACCCTTGGGTGGTAGCTGGGTAGGGATGGTGATGGCGTAGAGGTGGTGGCAATGGTGTAGAGTTAGTGGGTGTGACGAGGTGATGCTGGTGGTGTCGATGTGATGGTGGTGTCGAGGTGGAGATGGTGACAATGGCTGTTGGTAATGGAAAAGATGATGTTAGTGGGGTAGGGTGGCGGCTGATGATGATGTTAGGGGGATGATAATGGTGAGGTGGTGGGTGGCGTAGTGAAGATGGTGTGGTGGTTGCGATGGTGGTGATGAGGTGGTGTAATGACCGACAACGTGGCAGCGGGGATGGTGTCGGTTGGAGACGATGGACATGGCGAGGTTGTCGGAATCTCGCCAGAGCGGCGCTTGAAAATGGGAGAGTAGAGGGGGTGGCTAGGTTAAATGAGTTAACCCTAATGGGTTTCTTATATATATTCAAAAGCATAAAAAATGTAGCAAGTGTTGTATAGTTTAGGGTAAAAGTTGTAAATATTTCCACAGGGACTTAAAGTGTAATTTTTGTTAAGTATTGGTTCGAGACTCGTTTGGGCTAGTTAACGGACGATTCAAAACACGAAAATTGTGTCGTTCCGTTTAAAATATTTTCCATGAAAAATGAGTATTTACATGACTAGTATTTTACAAATGTTTTACATAATTTATTTAAATGTTTATTATTTATTTGTGTAGCTATCGGGTATCAAGGGCAAGCTATGTCCGTAACCTAAAACTTTAATTTAAATATTCACGTTTTAAGACAACATTTTTGAATAAAATGATCAATAATTTATTAAATAAATTATGATAATTAAATCTAAGTTTAATTATTTTTGTGTCGGTACGCGTTGTGTGCGGTTTTCAAAATTTTTTAAAGGTATTTTAGTCATTTTCTGCTTGTTTTTGGGTCTTAGGTAAAACTGAAAAGTTGTTCGGAATGTCATTTTATGCCAAACGCCAGTATACCTCATAATTAATAACTCATTTTGACGGGTCATTTTTAATAAGTCAACTTAAGAATAACATATATCTTCTCGTTTTCAAGTCAAATAAGTTTGAAAAATAAATTTGTAAATGAGAGATATGTAATAATAATTATGATTTATTATTTAACTATATTCCGAAAAATTACCAGTTATGCGGTAATCATTTTTATGTGACATTAAAATGTCAAAAGTCAAAAAGTCAAGTCGGACTCAAAAAGTCAAAGGGTAAAATAGTCATTTAAAATTCCAAAAATTGCCAATTGTTACAATACCTACCCCTTAAAAATTGCCAATTGTTACAGTATAGTACCTACCCCTTAAAATAGTCATTTAAAATTCTTGTTAACCTATTGTGTGACCAAGAAAAAGGTTTAAGCTTTAATAACCAGTTTTTAAATATGGCGTTGATAACTTTAGTCTGCAAAATTAGATGTTTCGGCACTTCTCAATATACCAAAAAATTTGGCTAGCTTTGACCAGGATATTTAATCCATCAAAATAGGTATGTAAAAAATATCATTACATGTCTTATGACTGATATAAACGTGTTATAAAGAAAGTCTCTTAATAGTGAAAGCATCGAAGGAGAAAGTGTAATTGCGTGGGTATGTCTACATAAAGTTTTAAATGTTTAAGGACAAAGTCTAGTTTCTCATATTTGTAATGTTCGATGATTTACATCAAACGAGGCTTATGGATGTAAGTATTCAACTTACTTGGCAGTACTAGGATGTATCGCGACCTAAGTCTTCGTACTAGTGGCCCAAAATGAATAGTTTGACTAGATGTTTTGTCGATAGGTGTTTATCTGGTTTAAGGGGGTTTGCGTTACATATTGGATAAAGTTTTACAAGCTAGGACCGCTCCAGGACCCAACAACAGCAACCATAACAACAATAACAATAACAAACGGTGATGGGATGCGGAGAGTGAGGACATTTTGAGAAACAATATCCCCAAAATAAAGTTCAACAAATAGGAGGAGCTTGCGGGAGAGCTTATGTGATAGGTGACGGAATATTGCACTCAGTCGTTAGTTCAAGGGTGAATCAAATCCATTAGCTCAAGAGTGCACAAGTCAGTTAGCTTCACAAACAGTTCATGATCATAAGGATTTGTAACGACAAAAGTAATAACTTAAGAACGAGATAAGGTAGTTCAAGTGAGGCCTTAAGATTCTGCTGAGTGGTGAGACACGATTGTGTTTCTAGACCTTTTTAATGGATTCCGATGATTGTCGGGTTCGAGTTCATACTCGTGTCATATTGGATACCATTAAGCCCACTCGTTTATAATTTATTATTTGCATAAAGAAGCGTCCCAATT
>BQNB010187782.1:0-12009 GCA_026074375.1 Tanacetum coccineum
AATAATAGGAGAAAAAGCCACAATTAACACTTATGAGCTTGAAAGAAATCCAACTATTCTACATTTAATGTCATGACTTATAAATAACACTATCATTTCTCGTTCTTCGCAATTTAAAATCTCTAATAAAGAGAATTCGCAAATACTTAGTGTTATCCCAAAAGCTTTATCCATTTTCACAACATAAGCTATACCAATAAGCAAAATAAAGATAGAAAAGAGATAAGGAAAGTGAAAGATTATTAGAGAGAAATAAAGAGGTGGAAGATTACACACACACTTAAAATGAGAAAAATGGTAACCAACACCCTCTCCATGTGTGGAGAGGGTTCTAGTTATACCCTTGAGCCATGAGTGGCTTATGGGCTTTCTAACTTGGGCCGGGCTTGGCTTTTCTTGGGCTTTGAGCCCGCAACACGGACAATATTAGATTACTCTTAGATGAGAAGAATTATATGTTGTATTGTATCTTTAAACCCTATTATTGTATCAGTTTATGTGTTATTAATGTTTAGTATGATTTATGGTTTATGACTATTGAAACACCCCTGTAATACTTAGTTGAAACACACTTTGGTAGGTTGGTATGGTTATAAAAGTTTGGTTATGGCACAGTCTCATAACCAAGTACAGTTAACTGTTTTTTAGTCATCAATTGTGCTTTAAAAAGTCAAAGTGACCCAGTTTCATAGCCAAACACACTTTCACTTTGTAAAGTCAAACTGACCCAAAACAATACGTGTATAAAAATGTGTGTATACAAGCATGTGTATAAAAACGTATGTATAAAAATGTGTGTATAAAAATATGTATAAAAACGTATGTATAAAAACGTGTATCAAAATATGTGTATAAAAATGCGTGTATAAAAGTGTGTATAAAAATGTTTGTATAAAAAGTGTAAATGTGTTTATACAAACGTGTATAAAAATGTGTATAAAAAATGTGTATAAAAAGTATGTATAAAATGTGTGCATGCAAACGTGTATAAAAATATGTGTATAAAAACGTGTATAAAAATGTATGTATAAAATTGTGTATAAAAAGTGTATAAAAATGTATATAAAAACGTATAAAAAGTGTATAAGAAACCTAAAGTTTAAGTTTTACAAACGGCCATTAGTATAAAGGACTAACGTTGGGGTTGTTATCGTTCTTTATGGGAATAGGTTGGAAAGGCTCGAACATAATATAACAAAGGTCTAAGGGGTTAAGAGAATATTACTTTTGTATACATCTAAACTACTTTGGTTTGGGTTTAGCTAATTTAAACTAAATATACATCTAAACTACTTTGGTGATAAATATATGATAAACGAACGTATTTACTTAATCATGCACTACTTCTTAGTTTGCTTTTCCTAATCATGTTGCTTTGTCACACTTGTGATGATCTATGTAAGTATTTCCTTATTCATGAGCGAATTACACGAAAAGCTATCTACGTAATATTCCGTTAAGGCAACACACAAGTAAGGTAGTATGAAGACTATTACAAGGCACCTAAGAGTACATTACATGCATTAAAACACTTAAGAGGGATCAACCATATTAGAGATAAGGTAGTATGAAGACTGTTATCGATGGTTTGCGTTTCTCTAGACGTCTATGCCAATTTAATATCTTATGGCTAATTTTTTAAAGCCTAACGCGCACATCCATCACAAGAAGCAACATTAAAAGGATCTAAATACTAAGTTTCATGCAATCATAAGTAAATACTAAAGGATCTAGCCTAGCATGTTAAAAGGAAGTGAAGAGCAAGAATCAATCACACAACATATAGACATATTGAATGATAAAAGATAGGAGATCTCACTTGATTAAAACATGTAATTAAGGCTGATACAAAAGGGTTTTAACACCCTAAAAATGGCCTAAATATCAGCTATAATCATCTTTTAAAATTAGGGTTCGGTTCCCAAAAGTTACACACCTAAAACCCTAAAAACGAGTTTTTATATATAGGAAAACGGGTGCGACGGCGTCGCTTTATAATCCTGACGTCGTCGCCTCGCCGAATCTTCTAGGGCTTTTTTAAGTCGGTTGGATCCTGACGTCGTTGCAAGAAATCTGACGCCGTCCTTTGTAAGCCATGAAGCCGTCACAATAAAATGTGACGCCGTCTCCACGCATTGTATGCGTATTATTCAAGAGATTTGGTGTAGAGTCGTAGTCTTTTTCGTTTCTTCTTCAAATGAGCCCAAGCCACGTGTATTTCCTCCAAAAGCCATCCAAGTGCTGAAAACACAAAAAGGAACGATTAAGTACATAATTTGGGCATATTTGCACGATTTAAGGGGTTAAATGACCCTCAAGCAAATAGGCTTTTCTACCTAGACAATAGCAGTATCAGGGCATTTAAATTACTTTATAAAGATATTTTATGACATAACCTTCTAGACCTCGTAATTAAAAGCACGGAAGTTATACACTAGCACCTCATATAAGTGTTTGGATTCTCTCTTTCTCTCAGGTGTATAATGATTATGACAGTATAGGAAATGGGAAAATAATACTCATTACCTGTCGTAGCATATAATTACCATAGACTTGGTAAAGGATCAAACTTCCACCGCTAGGCGCAAGTACTAAAAATTACTATCAAAGAGGTTTTTAAGGGTTGTGGGGTGTAGGTGTATGATAAAAATAATGGAAACAAAAACGGATGGGATATATTTGGGGATGACGTTTTGGGTGAATTTGGGGTGAAGTGGTAAGTTAATTGTTTATAGGAATACACGTTGATTGGGTTGCTAAGCCAAAGACTCGACTACTCGGACAAATATGTACAAACTCTACACAACTCTACATCAAACTCTTTTCTTTTTCTTTTCTATATTTTTTTTGATAAAAGATAATACATAACTCGGGGTTTATAAACACACCCCTACACTTGAGTTTTTGATACGCAATACATAAGCTAACTAATGACACGAATTGAGATGGATCAACATAACATGGAGACTATCGAACAAATATACGGGTAATGATTTAACTTTTCGTCCCCATTCTTCCGCAAAATAAATACTACCATGAATCCCAATCGTCTCAAAACTGTATATACAAGGATAAGGACTTAGCAACCATGTACTCAAATAATTAACTTGGGTTAAAACAATAATGTACTAAAAATGAGTACATACAAGGAAAGCCAAGGCGATTTGGGTGTAACAATTGGTTAAGGGTAACAATGCTCTTCATTAATAATCTGGAATCCACCAGTTGAAGGGGTGTACTAGGGGAATCATGCACTAAAAATGAGTGCATGGTAAGGGTGTGTGTTAGGAAATGAGAAAAGACTCGGTCACTACCAATATAGCATCTCGTAGCTCATAGTTAATCGTTTGGTTAAAAGTTAAGCTAACCGGGCCAAGCCCATGGCACATAAGCCTATGGTCGGCCATTGTAAGGGATATAAAAGTCTTCTCCATCCCATAGAGAAGGTGTTGGTCATTTGTTACACAAACTAATACATTATACTTTCTCTCTCTATAAGTGATCATCCACCTCTCTTTCTCTCACTAGAATTTCCTTAGATTCTCATAGTAATACTTGATTTATGATATCATCAATTGGTATCAATCGCCATGGGTAGATTATGTGATTTGGTGTACTTGTTTAAGCTTATTTTCGAACCATATATATAGCTTATTTGGTTCGACTTATTTTTTAAGCTTAGTTTGTCATAAAGTTTGGTACTTTCTTGTCTAAAATTCGTCATAGCTTATTCATGAATCATTTTCATTTCAAAAATCTAAGATTTTAGCATTTTTTTAACAAATCACTCAAAAAAGTGACAAAAATTTTTGGTGTTAAAAATGTTAAAGTTTATGTTTTTATGTTATAAATACACTAGATATAGATAGTTTTGCAAACGAAATCAAGAAAAAACGTTAAAAAGTGTGTTTTTAAGTGATTTAAAAAGTTATTTTCTGGAAATATTTGAAGGTTAAGGAATATGTTATGAAGGCTGAGGAATATGTTTTGAGGGCTGAGGAGTATGTTTTGAAGGCTGAGGAATATGTTTTGAATGCTGAGGAATATGTTCCGAGGAATATGTTCTACGGTTTATGACAGGTGTTACTTCTGCGGAATAAGCAAGTTTATAAACAAGAAACCTAACAACACATTTCTCAATCCTGCGGAATATGTCATAAGTTTTTTCTGCGGTTTATGTTTTGTATTTATTCTACAGAATAAGTAATCATGCTGAATAAACAATCCTGTGGAATAAACAATCATGCAGAATAAGCAATCCTGCGGAATAAGCAATTTTTAGTTAAAGCACCAAAATTCATTTTCGGTTAATTCACCGCATTTCATTTTCGGTTCACCATTTTTGGTAATTTCATAGAAATTGACCATTTTCAATTCACCAATTTTGGTAATTCAGCGAAATAAGTAATTTTCAAAGAAAATGAAATTTTTCAACGGTTTGTCATGGATTTGTAAAATCCCGTGAAATATTCACTTATTTTCTCGGTTTAATCCAGATTTGTAAAATCCTATGAAATATCATCAACAAATCACAACCACAATCACTTAATCTACTTAAGATCCTTAATTTCATTTCACAAATCAACATACAATGGAATCTTTGAATTCTAATTCACAAGAGGGAGAGACTGTATGCAGTAAATCAGCAAAAGAAAGAAGCTTGGATTATGCAACAAAAGATGTGCAAGCAATAAAACACAAAATGTCAAAAGCAAAAGAGAGATGCATGACATATTTTAGATCACTTCATTCACACCTTCAGGTTCTTTCAAATGAAGACTTAAAAGGCACTCATACAGAGCATGGATTCAAACAGGCATTTATTTCACTCTTTGGTCAAGATGTTGAGACTTTCACAAGTACGATGTCCCTCTACGTAGATCAACTCGAAAAGAAACTTGACAAAGACGAATTTCAAGAGGATGGATCCATGCCTGCCTTTTGGGTGCTCAACAGATAATGTCAGCAATTCATTTATTCGCAATTTTCTTTAGACTATGACAATCAGATGATAAACAAGTCCTTCTCAGAATACACTCAAATCAAGGCTAAAGATTTCAGAGATACACTACTCAAACACATGAGTTCTGTTAAGAAGTCAATTGCTGAAAGAGCACATCATCAAAGATAGTATGAAAGAAGGGTGAACGAAACTAAGTTGCAGATGCAAGAAGGAGAAGTTGATAGGGTAAAGCATTGGATGTTGATTCGGTTGTTACAGAAAGCAGTGGGACAGAATCAGAAAAGCATGATACAAGCAGCAGATCCAGAAATGATACACATGCTGAGAATGCAGATATCAAACCCGTGAATGACAAAGAGCCAATGGCTGAGGTACAAATGACTACTGAATATAATGTACTTGATAATGAACAACAGCATGCTGAGCAATCCGAATTCAAAAATAAAGAAAGGGTTGACCAGGATGCTGAACAATGTCAAGTTAAAATTCCTTTGCTTGATCCATCACCGAATAACATGACAACTGAATTTTCAAACCAATCTCTCGAGTCTGAAAATATTTCTCTCAAAAATACCGTTGCTCAATTCCAAAAAGATTTTTCAAGAATGAAAGCACATTGTGTTAATCTCGTACTTAAATATCAAAATCAAGCTTTAAAATTCGGGCAACATGGTCAAATTTTAAATGAAACAAGTAATAAAGCCAAGATTAAAAAGGAAATAGAGGTACTTAAAACAATCAATATCGAATTAGAACATATTGTAGCTAAATTACTTGCAGAGAATAAGAAGTTGCATCAGCAAAATGAGCATTTGAAACAGACTTACAAAGATCTTTATGATTCTATCAAAAACACACGAGTTCAGACAAAAGACCATAATGACTCACTAATTGCTCAAATATATAGTAAGACTGTTGAAAATGCTAATTTAAGAGCTCAGATCAGGAAAAGGTTTTTACAACTGCAGCATTGAAAAATGAATTAAGAAAGTTAAAAGGAAATAGCGTGGATGCTAAGTTAGCAAAACCATCAATCTTAAGGAAACCGGTTTTACAACCACTCAGAAACCAATCAGTTGTTAGACAATCGAATGCGTTTCAATTTGAACGACCAAAACTTTCAAAACCACGGTTTGCCTCCCAAGTTGATGTTAAACACAAGTTGCCAAAACCAGTCACTCCTTATTATTTTCCTAAAGTTAAAGAATCTGTGCTTGCAAAATCTCATCACGGGATTGCACCTGGTGATGAGGTGTCATTTTATACAATATTTCAAGGTCATTTAACCCCTTAAATCATGCAAATATGCCCAGATTATGTGCTTAATCATTCGTTTTCAGGTTTTTAGCACTTGGATGGCATTTGGAGGAAATACACGTGACTTGGACTCATTTAGAGAAAGAAACGGACGAGATTATGAACTTGCACCAAGAAGTATTGTTCTCATAGCGTGGAGACGGCGTCGCAAGCATAAAGCGACGCCGTCGTGATCTATCTGGTGACGGTGTCTGGATATTGGCGACGGCGTCACAACGTAGCCGACTTAAAGTGGAATTAGAACCATCTACGTGGCGACGAAAACAGGAGCATAAAGCGACGCTGTCGCGTCAATATGTCTATATATACAAAACCAATTTTAGGGTTTTAGTGTGTAACTTTTGGTATAACTTTGTATAACTTAGGGAGACGAACCCTAGTCCTTGTAGCAGCTTCATAGGTCGTATTTAGGGCCTCAAACCCCTATTATACTACCTTGGATCCATGTTTTAATTCAAGTAAGATTATTTATCATTAATCATTCAATATGTCTATGTGCTGTGTGATTGATTTATCTTATTGCTTCTTTTATAACATGCGAGGCTAAACCCTCCTTTGTATTTGCTTATGATTGCAAGAAAGTCGGATTGTAGATCCTTTTACTGTTGCTTCTTATTGATGAATGTGCACGTTAGGCCTTAGAAAACCAGCTTTTGTCTGTATCATTGTTGACACATCTAGGGAAACGCGAGTGCATAGAAAGGATACCATCGGGTAACAGTCTTCATACTATCTTGCCCCTTATATGGTTGATCCCTCTTAAGGTATTTCACATGCATTTAATATACTCTTAGGGGCCTTGTAATAGTCTTCATACTACCTTACTTATGCTTTGCCTTAACGGAATATTAAATAGACGACGGATTCGTGTAATTCGTTCATAACCTAGGAAATACTTACACATTACATCAAAATTGTGACAAGGCAACAGGATTAGGAGAAACAATCTTAAATACATTTAATTATCATAAAATTATCACCCGTATATTAGTTTATTAATTAGTTTAGTTAGTAGTTTATCAAACCAACCTCTCAAACCATAGATTTACCTGCTTTCTATAAAATATAAAAACATAAAATAATCTTCTCTCAACCCCTAGAATTATGTTAGACCGTGATCAAGCCTTCCCAACCTATTCCCCTAGAGAACGATAACAACCCCCGAGTCTTGCCTATACTACTACTACAAGGGTTAGGTACTCTGCCTAAGGAGTTGTAAAACTTCTTGTTGAAGTCTTTATGACAACCGCATCACCTGGCTCATTCAGGAGTGGTAAAAAAGAATCGTATGGTTCAAATGATATGGCTTACAATTACTTTATAAAGGAAGCTAGGAAAAAGACACAAGAAAGAAATAGGAATTCAAAACCTAGTGTGATGCATACTACTAGTCTACAAAACACTACTAATGGTAGCAAACCAAAACCTAGGATCAACAATCAAACATCTAGGAGTTTGCCTGTATCTAAGAGTAGTTGCGTAACGTCAAATGTTGTGCCACTAGTAGATCACTCTAGGAATTCTAGTTCCTTTTAGGATTTCAAACACTTTGTTTGCTCGACTTGTCAGAAATGTGTCTTTAATCCAAATCATGATAATTGTATGACAAACTTCCTGAAATAGGTGAATTCTCGTGCTAAGGTTCAATCCCTTAAGACTAGAAAAAGTATCAAACCCGTAGAAAAGATAAGTAATGAAAACAAACCTGAAACATGGATCTCTAAAGGATATTAGCTTTTTTCCAATAAGTCTTACTCTTTGCATGACAAAATAAACACTCCTAGATCTTGTCTTAGGTGAAAACCAACGGGTAGAATTTTCAAGATTGCTAGTCTTAGATGGATACCTACTGGAAAGTTATTCGCATCTAGCTCAACCAAGGTTGATAGTAAACCCCTACATGGTTCTAATGCAGATATCTCAAACCCACATGAATGCGTACAAACTCTTGATATAAGTGCAGGTACTCTAAATTTAGATATAGGTACATCATACAAGGTCAAGAAGGATAATCTAAGAGTTTGGTTGCTAAAAAGAATGATGTCTAAGAATCAAGTGTCTCAGGGGATTCACAACTAATTAAAAAGACTGCAATGACGTCTGTCCACAACAGTTTAGGCCTCGCTCTTCATCATAATGACTTCTAAGTACTTCTGCTTAGAACTCGATTTTAAAGAAAAGAAAAGTGTACGCTTTGGTTCGCTTTATCTTCAAAAGAAGAGAAATCTTCTTGTTACGAGCATTCTTATCCATAACTTTTATAAGTTTACATGCTTGTTCAGTCAACAAGTGGATCAACGTACATTAGCTTGTATTTTAATTCACTTGTTCAATCAAAAATAGCAGCCACATATGCAATTTTGAGGGGGAGAATAGTGAATAAAATGAGATCTATACGGTTTAACTCAGATAAGATCTTTTGAATATAAGTATGCTCTCGTCCTCAAATGAATCATATGGGTTAATGGCTTCTGAACAGTTCAGTTCAGGACCCGCGCCTTAATTAATGACTCCTGGAACACTCAGTTTAGGACTCGTACCAAATTCTATTCCTCAAACACCTTATGTCCCAGCCACCAAGAATGATTGGGATCTTCTGTTCCAACCAATGTTTGATGAGTACCTCAATCCTCCTTCTAGTGTTGTTTCTCTAGTTCAAGCAGTTGTTGCTCTAAGACCTGTTGATCCAGCCGGTTCACCTTCATCAACCTCTGTTGATAAAGATGCACCATCAGCACGTATCTCATCTACTCAAGCACAAGAATAATCTCCAATCATTTCACAAGGTGTTGAGGAACCACAACATGCACTGTTTGATGATCCATGTCATGAAATTCTTTATGAAGCCTCAACTTCTCAGGAATCATCTTCAAACGTGAAATCATCTCACACTTTATTAAAACCTCTTGGTAAATGGACAAAGAATCACCCGTTAGCAAATGTGATTAGAAATCCCTCTCGACCAGTCTCCACACGAAAGCAACTTCAGATTGACGGTATGTGGTGTTATTTCGATGCCTTTCCCACTTCAGTCGAACCGAAGAAATTTAAGGAAGCAATGCTCGAACCATCTTGGATTGAAGCTATGCAGGAAGAGATTCACGAATTCGAGCAACTGTAAGTCTGGGAATTAGTACCTTGTCCAGATCTCGTAATGTTGATCAAACTGAAGTGGATCTTCAAAGTCAAGAAAGACAAATTTAGGGGTGTACTCAAGAACAAGACTTGATTGGTTGCTAAAGGATACCGTCAAGAGGAGGGGATAGATTTTAAGCAATCGTTTGCACTAGTTGCTAGGATCGAGGCCATTCGTATCTTCATTGCAAATGCTGCCAACAAGAATATGACCATCTATCAGATGGATGTCAAAACAGCGTTCTTGAATGGCGAGCTATGCGAAGTGGTCTACGTTAGTCAGCCGAAAGGATTCGTAGATCAAGACAACCTAAAATACGTGTACATGCTCAAAAAGGCACTTTATGGTCTTAAGCAGGCTCCACACGCGTGGTATGACATGTTGTCCAGCTTTCTACTTTTACAAGAATTCTCCAAGGGTGTAGTCGATCCAATACTATTCACCAGGAAAGCAGGCCGCAACATCTTGTTGGTATAAATTTATGTCGATGATATAATATTTGCTTCTACTGATCCTGCTATGTGTGATAAATTTGCTAAAATAATGACTTCCAAATTTAAGATGTCGACGATAGGCAAAATGTCTTTCTTTCTTGGACTTCAAATTTTCCAAAGTCCCAGAGGCATCTTTATAAACCAGTCTAACTATGCTCTTGAAATAATAAAAAATATGGTATGCAATCTAGTGATCCCGTTGACACCCCTATGGTGGACAAAAGTAAACTGGATAAAGATCTATAAGAGTCGATCCTACACATTACCGTGGTATGATTGGTTCCCTTATGTATCTTACATCCAGCAGGCCAGACCTTGTATTTGCAATTTGCATGTGTGTCCGGGATCAGACAAAGCCTACCGAAAAACACTTACATGCAGTTAAGCGGATATTTCGATACCTGGAAGGAACCAGTGATATGGGTCTTTGGTATCCGAAAGATTCCTGCATTACTCTAACAGCATATGCAGATGCAGACCACGCCGAGTGTCAAGATACTAGACGAAGCATATCTTGAAGTGCACAATTCTTGGGGGATAAACTTGTCAGTTGGTCATCCAAGAAGCAAATGAGCCATGCTATCTCTAGTACAGAGGCTGAATATATAGCTCTATCTGGGTGTTGTGCTCAAATCTTATGGATTAGATCACAACTAACAGACTATGGGTTTAAATTTAATAAGATTCCTCTGTACTATGATAACAAGAGTGCAATTGCCTTATGCTGCAATAATGTTCAACACTCGAGATCCAAGCATAGATGTGAGATACCACTTTATTAAGGAGCAAGTGGAAAATAGAGTGGTGGGGCTCTACTATGTCAGAACAGAATATCAGCTAGCGGACATCTTCACCAAAGCTTTGCCTCGAGAAAGATTCAACTTCTTGATAAACAAGCTTGGAATGAAAAGCATGTCTCCCGAAACTCTGAAAAGTCTGGCAGAAAAAGAGAAGAGTAATGGTGGTAACTCTTCACATATCCTATGTAATACATGTAAATAAGAACACATAAAAACACAAAAATATTTTTTTCTTTACATAAAATTTTACAAAAAAAAGTACAAAAATATAAAACCATAAAATCAAATACAAAAATATAAAATCAGGAAAACACAAAAATATGTAATCATGACATGTCTTCTGAAAATCGATAATATTTACGGCCCTAGAAATGTCATTCAACAATGACACGGGGTTGTAAATAAAGTTCAAGCAGAAGTTCAAAACGCTTTCAAAACATGTCAATGGCTTGCTGTTATTTCAGACAACAACCCGATCATCATCTTAAAGGCGAGTATATCTTCAAAAAATAACTTGACCTCTTAACAGGAAATTCATTTTTCTTGGGCATTATCTACTTCATGATCATGTAAAGTGTAGGTCCTTCTCAACAGGATCTTAATGAGCCTTAAACGACTTATAGTTCTCTGAATAAATCCAAAGAAACTATGAGAGACAATAACCGAGAATACAAATATTGACGCGGAATATCAATATCTATACCAAGATGAACACAAGAACAAAATACTAAACTTGCTATTACTATTACTATTTGATTGTGAATGATCAATCAACTCATATGATTACAATACTATTCTACGTTCCTTTTATAAGTTTAAGGAACCCTAAACGCGTTAAGAGATAATGCTTATCTCTTCCTAGATGAACGCTAAATGATAACTAATACTAATATTACAACCAGACTTAACTTTCTGACTAAACAGTATTAACTTTAATACTGTCACACTTAAGTTAGTGCTGGCAGACTTAACTTGCTCTACCAGACTTAACTTCTATACTAACAGTACTAACTATTACTCTATCAGTACTAACTTGAACTAACAGACTTAACTTTAATACTAACAGTATTAAGTCTGTTTACAATATTTTCCTAACAATCCTCCCCTAACTTGATCTTCATTCATGAACTTCAAGTTCCTTCAGAACAATCTTTAGCTTTAACTACTTTAAGCTTCACCTTGGGCTTTAGAGGATTGTCTTGAACTTCTGTCTTCAAAATAATATGACTTTATGTCTTCAAATCTTGACAGCAACTAGTCTTTAACTCTTGCATCAGCAACCTTGACAATTTTGTACAT
>BQNB010187783.1:0-12009 GCA_026074375.1 Tanacetum coccineum
ATTAAAGTAAACGCGCACGAGAGAAAAAAAAATAGTGAATTTAATGACGTCGTTCATTGATCAAAAATACGGATTGTTACATATTAGTTATTTCGCAGGCCTTTGACCATGACTAACGAGCAAAAATAACAATCGTTGGCCATAATTGCTAGGTTGCAACAAAAATGACACTTTAGGGACGTATGTTATACAAACTTGGCTTTAGTGGCCAGCCTGCAAAAATCACAAACTTTAGGGACGTAATTTATAAATTTCGATATAATTTACTACTTCCTCCGTCCTAAAATTATTGTCTTCCAACAAAAAACACACTTTATGAAAAACATAATTATTACTCTTTTCTCTTTCTTACTTTTTGTAGAATGACAGTTTTACCCTTAACTAGCTAATTAATCTCTCCTTTAAAATTTATAAAAATAATTCCAACCAAAGGTAATATGGCATATTAATACAAATAATGTCTAAAAACGTTATTTATATTTTTTGACGTCTCTATGTTTTGATCATAACAAAATGTAAAAACATTCTACGTAAAAATAAACGTAAACAAGTTATTAGTCGTAAATTTCTATTTCGACGTAAATCACTTAAGTATAACTAGCAAATACTAAACTTGATGGATGATCAAAGGAAATTAATTTTCGTCTTAAACTTTACATTTTTATATATGTAACATAACATTTTTATAAAAATAAATTAGACATTATTTTTGTATTATTAAGAAATGTTTTATTTAGATAAATATTCAAAATCTGGTTTTCCCTTTAAATTAGATAACACCTAAACCAGAAAAATATTTTCCTAAAAAAAGACAAAAAGGAAGCGTCCTGACAATACTGGGCGGTCCTCTTAATTAAGAGACTATCCCCTTATATATAGGGGACCGTCAGACCGTTTGGTGTGTCAGACGATTCCCTCTTTGCCTATAAATAGGCTCATTTCTACCAACTTTCTCACCTCTTTGCACAGTTTTCTCTGCTTTTAAATCAGTTTCTATATCTTCCTTTCTTTGATTATTGAACTTGTTTAATCTGATCCAATCTTTCTTTCAAGTGAAAGAAAAGAATACTCGTAATCGCCAAGATACGAAGCGTTATATAGTAGTATGTGCATTTGTAACATTTGTTACACCCTTGTTATATATTGTTGTAATTCAAACCTCCAATTTTGTTTAGTTGTTAGATAGGGTTGGTATTTGTAACATTTGGTCATATTGTTTAGTTGTTAGATAGGGTTGGTATTTGTAACATTTGGTCATGCATTTGGTCTAGACAACAATCTTGACTATGTAGCCACGTCAGCACATCAAATCTATAGTGTGCAATATACAAGGGATTTGGTTCATGGGGCTGAGGTTCTCTTTTATCGTTCTTCAAGGTTGGTGAAGAGATCAGAATTACAACTTTAAGAATGTAACAAAAACTTTGGTAAAGAAACTACAAAATCAATCAAGATAATTTGAAAAATAAACGCAAAAATGTTGAATATTAATAAGAAGAAAAAAAGTGACACCATTGTTATCTTAGCTCCAAGGATCATCCCACCCATTAGGACCCCCACTCTTAACGAAACCCATTATCGCCTCTACAGCTTCGGCGGCTCTATTGGATAAAGAATGGTTTCCATGCTCTATTTCAACTTTCTCTGCACCCCCTAATGCTCTACACAATCTGTATTCAGAAGAATTTGGACGAGATCAGTCATTTATCAAAGACATTCATAAAGGCGGCAATGCGGCATATTTACTTATGAACGGGGATTAAGGTTATGTTTTGTCTCTAACGAGTTGAATGGGTGACTCAAAAACATTTAGCTAAAAAGGAAATGAGTCAAAGGGCAAAAGGTTATGTACTGCTAACGTAAACAACCTACTGCATTGTTTTACTCAAAAAAATTAGATTGTTTTTTAATCATATATATCACCAAAAAAAAAATCAAAATGACCCATTTTGACCCAACCCCCTTTTGACATGTTACCCAACCGACACAACTAACTCATATTACCACCTGTAAAGTAAACTATTTGCGTAACTGAAGCAAGAGATCTGTTAACTTGCCTTTCTGCCAAAGCTTTCTTGTCAACATAATCTGGTACATATTCATCGGCCATAGAATATAGTACCTGCATAATGATAATTATATGTGATTCAGATACGTCACATAATGTGTTGATCAGGAATCACCAAATACTTCCGCATATGCATACCTGGCAAGGTGTGTTACACATGTGACCAAGTCTCTGTTTAAGCTGGTCATCACTGAGGTCTGAACTAAACATATCATCATCGCCCATGTATGCACAAAGAGAGTGAAATCTGCAGAATAACGGATTCATCAGCTACATAAGTATTTCATTATAGTAACCAACTTACTATAAAATCGACCAACTTCATATCAGGTTTTGTGTTCCAGCCAAGTAATCTTTCTAATAACAATGAAAGTTCCGACATTTTTGCTATGTCTAGTATAATGTTTACAATATATTTATTAAAGTTACCCAAAATATTATTCCATACAGACGCACATTATATGCTATATGATATGTACGTATGTATGTGTATAGAACTCTCACCTATAAGCAGTTATTGGGGAATCTGGATTTGCATCTCTCGGCATCAACTCTGATCCTCGACCTTCACTTATTAGTTTTGAAGCTAAATCAATCATCTCAGCAGTTTCAGGGAGAGTTGCTCTGAATTCTCGATCACTAACTGGAGCCTGACCAATTCAAATATATGTATGATCATATATCCAATAAAATTTCGTTTGAAATTTAAATGAAAGTGCACATAAAGTCACAAAGTAACAATGGCAAACTGTTTTTTAATAACGCAATTTAAGATGTTATTATACAATTTGGAGACTATCAACATCTCTACAATGTTCAACACGTTTTTTTTGTTATTGAAATGGTTAAGTCCTCAACCCATTTGACCTATTAGAGATAAAATGTAACCCACATCAACCCATTTATATGTAAACTGGTCAGAATTAATGCAGTTTATACTAAATTAAGAAACACGTGGCGAATAGTACAAACTTTGATATTTGCAGCCAAAATCCAAACTACTAGCAAGTGTTAGCACACAAGTACCATCAAGAATACGATAGACACTATTTGCATAGAAACAAAGGTGCATGGAGAAACTGATACCTGTAGAATAGCAGCACGAACAGCTCTTGAGCATGCTGCATTGGTACGCATGTAATGGACGATATCCTATTAAAAAAAATAAGTTACCTATTTAACACTTGTATCTTAGTTATGGTTTAATGCAATTTCAAATAAAGAGAATACAAAAACACTTACTTGACAGCCTGTACTATGTCCAAGCAGCACTACGCCCTCTGAATCTTCTTTATTTATTAAGTAATTGATCAACTGGTCAAGCTCCGATGCATCCTACATTTATACATAAGCGAAAACAGGTATGAATGAACTTGATAGAAAAATAAACAAGTAAATGACCTGTAGCACTAATATCTGAGTGGTAATTTCGCCTATTCATTATGAATGGGTTGATTTGGGTGTTGCCAAATCTTAAACAGGTTATGTCAAAATATATGAATACCAATTAATGGTAGAGTGAAAGATCATTACAGAAATTATATATAACAATTATATAACCATCTCCAATGTCCCAGTGGTAAGGTGACCTCAAAGTCTCGAAAAAGACCAACGTTCAAACCTCGCTAGGCCTTGGGATGGCCAGGGAAAATTCTTGTAAACGGCCACGGGAATACCAGTTAGGCCGCGAACGTCAAAGCCAAAAAAGCACGCTTTCCCCAAGTAACCTCAATAGGGATCCTTCTCCGTTTACTCGTTTTAAAATATCTAGTTCATATAAAGACCAAACACTAATACAATTTTTCTTCTTCGATTTTGTTTATATAATGCCAAAGATAGCCTGGAATACTCATGGAAGATGAATGAGGAAAGTGAAGAGTTACCTCTTTTAAGCTTGAGACACCATATCCACTGTAAGAAGATGAAAGCAAAAACTGAACCAGTGACCACTTTTCTTTATCTAAAGCAATTGCCAGCGGCTCCAAATATCTGCACAGAAATGCACGATTCAGACATACAAACTTCATCGAACATTCAAGTGAAATTAACTTTGCCCAAATGAACGTTCAAAACTAAGTTCTACTCGATATATCTAAACATGCATCTTTAAACGTAGAGCATGTTCTGTTACACCATATTGTATCATTTAAAAAGGGATAAAAGAGGGGGATGTGGATATCATTTTGACCTATCGATCCGATTATGTTTGTTTGATTACATATATTTTTATACTCGCATGATGTACTCTATATATTGCATGTGTGTACCCTGGCATGATCCATTTATCTGTTTTCTTTACTAGTATTTTGTAAACATTTATTTTTATTACAAATTGTAGATGATTTTACTTGTGCCAGCCTCCGTCTTTCTCTGTTATTTATCTTTTTCACATGAAATAGAAATCCTCCAGCTCACAGGATTGACTATAAGGACTTTCTCTTATGTGTCCAAAATGGCCTTTGACCAGATTTTAATTTGTGTTGCTCCAGTTTCCCTTTACTACTAACTATAACAATGGCATATCACAAAGCAACCTAGAGAAAGAGATAAATCAGTTATAGGTTTAACATTGAAAAACTTCTAACTTTTGTTGCCATCAATGAGCTTTATCTGACCTTGAGCTATCTCCTAAGTTTGATATGCCAGGATTCCCAATTCCCCAATCCAAAAAATGTCTATTGTTTGTTCAGTGTTCTACCCGCACCAACAACTGGTTTATGTAGATATTCTTACACAAGCCGATAGTAAGAGCGTTGAAGAATGGTAGCAATTAATAAGGGAACACTTTTGAGTTGCAGACATGGCAAGACTGGCACTTTTTTAAAACAGCTAACACACATACACCCTAATCTACACCTATGTCCGACGACCGGACTTGAACCCTCGCCACTTGGGTGAGGCACCTTAAATACACCTTGGGTACCGTTGAGCTAAAGGGCCGTTGGTAGACTAGAATACTTACAATAGATGCATATAAAGGACAAGGAAATTGAAGTATTATGAGCGTTAGGAAGAAGTCAATCTGGGTGTGCTAGATTAAACTTAATTACCAAGTCTTTAGACACAGAGATTATTAACATTTAGGTAGACTTGTGACCTTGAAAAATTAAATATTACGTAGAAGACTTATGTGATGTTTCTATGGCTCCTAAAAGTGCCCGACCCTACCTCTATTACAGATAGGTGAGTTCCTAAGTACGCAACACCTTTCATTAAAAAGATCTCGTGAAAGACCACGTTAAGGTCTTTCACCCTGGCCCCTATAAATAAGAGCCAAAACTAAAAGACAAAAAAAGCAGTTAATAAGCCAATTAAGAACTGCAACCATAAAGCTTTCGTCACCAGAGCTAGCAAACAAAGTAATTATTTTCACAAGGTACACCGATCAAGTAGTTTATTCAAAATGAAGTCATACCTACCATTCATAGGGGTAGTGGTTAGCCTTCTAAGCATAGTATAGAAACATCAAAGAGTTTCAATATGTCGCCCTGTCCGTAATCAAAGTCTACAAATAGAGCTTACTAATTCAATGTAGCCTAGCTTGAAAACTACAAAGAATTCCATCAAGAAGTCCTTCTATTTTGTCTTTTAACACTTCAATTTCATCAAGATCTAGATATAGGCTTAGATTTTAGACTTGTGCCCAAAGGAAATTACAAATTTACAATAATCACATATTTATGTTGTGGCTGAAATACACATATATACTTAACTCAGTTAGCTTTGCAGCTTATAATTTTCTACTCTACATCATTTTCTTTTTGTAATCTAGTTGCTTTTTTGAATTTATGGTCAACAGAATAACCAAAAATCATTGATATTGAGTTATTAATAATACGATATTCAAGTTCATGAGGCGAAATTACTACTGCAAATATGAATCTTCAGTCAAGTAAATGCTGTTCTAATAGTGATCATGCGTTCTTAAGGTTCTGTTATAAAAGTAAGCAGATCCAAAAATTCAAAAGAATCTATCTGGTAAGCAATTCTTGTTCACATTAATAAATCAAAAACAAGTATTGGACAAGTGTGGATACATACTCTGTAGCCAAAAACCCATCTGTCAGTCCGCCAATAAAAACGACTTGTTGTTTATAATCACCAGTTTTAAATGCAACCTGCGTCAAATGTAAAACATATCAATATCCATATTATGGAACTAAATGGTTTAATCAAGGGATTAGCATAAAAATTACAAAAACCAAACTAAAAGCGACATCCTTTCCAAGATAACTTATCACTGGTGAACAAAATGTTGACATGATAGTTTATTTAAACTTTACTAGTCGTGTTCGATCAACTCTTAAGATGTCCATAAAGAATCGAAGTGGACCACCATGACTTTAAACTCTTATATGTATAGTTGCTTAGTGTTTCATCACCTCCCACTAGCAATAAGCTAGTGACTAAATAAATGCTAGAACATATTCACATAAAGTCATGTTCTACATCATCAAATAGCCAATCCCATCGTAAACCTCAAAACCTATTAGTAACTTACTAACTTGCCGAAAGTTTGCCATCTAAACGAGCCACCTCACCACCAAACACTCAACACCAATCACCATCTAGGAAATATCAAGCCCGTTGATCAAGCCATTAACACCTTAAGGAAAATAAATAACATGGAAAGAGAGGTCGGCATAGAAGTCAATATATGTTTGTCTATTTAGAAATCATTAGAAATGGTATCACGTGCCTAGAAAGTGAGAATTCAGATTGATATCGAAATCTTACATAGTAAACACGTACTAAATGATCAAGAACCGAGTATAGTGACCACATAACCTTCAAACGCTTAAATGACCAACCGGATATTAGCGTTTGGATTTGCTTCTCTTGTAATAAAAACAATCAGATAAATAGTTGGTTGAGTATTTGGATCTGTTGCTTACTAAAAGATTCAAGACGTAAAATAATTGGAAATTCAGAATCACATAAGCACTTTGTATGGGTATGTTTGGTAGCAAGCGTTTAGGAGCGTTTTGACTTTTGAAGCAACTAGCAACTAGCGGTTAGCGTTTTCCACAAAATGCTTGTTCGGAAACAAACAACAAGCATTCCTACTTTTTCTAAACGCTCCAAATCAAAATGCTACTTTTAGTAGCATTTACAAGTAACTAGTGTTTCCACTTACTAATTATGACTATACAACTATGTTACCAAACACTTTATCAAAACAAACACGTACTGCTTCTCCCATACCGCTTATGTCCCCCTTGAATAAGCATACAATTATAACTACTTTGCATCCATTTAAACACTGACCCGCTTTTCGGCACATCAAAACACATAATCAGTCCTATGAGTAATAACCAATATCACAAACACCCCCTAAGCAAATAAAGATCCAATCTTTAATCACAAGAAACTTAAGGGGGCGTTTGTTTTGGCTTATATAGCCAGCTTATGGCTTATTTGGTTTTGGGCTTATGTTTCATAAGCTCACTTTTTGTGTGGCTTATTTTGAAACTTTTCCACTTATATAAGTTCATTATGACATAATAAAATGAAAAGTAACAATCTTTCATATAATTAGAAATAATAATAAACTCATAAATTATACCTGAGCAGATTTAGGACCATACTTAAATATAACACCACGAAACTGACCCTTTCGATTAACGGGGCCAGCAGTGGGCCCACCGCCTCCTGAAAAGTCGGATTTACCGACCATGTTAAGGTTGTTGTTGTTGTTGGGTTTCCGACCAACACGAACAATGCCGGAAAACCAAGACGTTGATGTACTAGATGGAGTTGCACGTGGTGATGAAGTTGGACTAGTGTTTGGATTCATGTTTTACTGGATTAATAATCTATAATTTTGATGATCCATAATGTTTTTTTTATCGGTAATTAAATAGGGTTTTAGTGACAGTTATGTTGTTGACAGAAATGAGGTGGTGTTCATGTGGGGATGATATGAGTAGCCGTTTGGCACGTGAGGGGCACGAGTAGAGTTTAAATACTCTACACGTGAGATGCACGTGTAGAGCTCCAACCGCTTTTCCTTACCTCTGTTTTCTCATTTCATAGATAGCTTTTGTAATCATACTTTCTTTCTCAATTTCTCTGTAAATTTATAACAAACATCCGCCATTGATAATACAATCAAGCTTTCGGTACTCTATTTCTTATTTTTTTGAGAACCCAAGCCATTGTAATCCGTATCGATCTTGTTGATCCTAGTGGTGTGTATCAAGTGGTATCAGAGCGAATTTCCTGGCAACTCAATTGTTTCCGATGAATACGTTCATTTTTCGGTGAAGTTTGTTATATTTCCAGCGAGTTTGTTATTTCCCGGTGAGTTGTTTGAACGCTACATCAATCTTGATCAAGAACAGTGGGAATTTTTTAAGAATTGGGTAATCAAGATAGTTTCTACAACAAGATCTCTGTGGGGGTGATTGGAACACGTAAAGTACCAGTAGGTATGCCAAAGTGAAGTTCCAAAATTTCAAGATGACATCTGAGGAAAATAAAGATGCATATAAGGTGTTCGCTGGAAGGTCGATGAACGATTTTCTCAAAGTATATGGCAATGTTAAGGAGTATTATAAGTCATTTGATTCTCGGTATAGTAATATGCTTTTGGAGCAATGGTACTTAGTGGAGGTTTTTATTTGTGGGTTGCCATGGGAGCTTGGAAATAACGTTAAAGTGTACAAACCCAATAGTCTTTCGATTGCATATTGTTTAGCTTTGTTGGAAGAAATCAGTTACAATTTCACGAAAAATATTTCTATGAAGTTAAATGAATCAAACGAAGAAGAGAAAGATAGCGATGGTTTGTTGGTTCTTAATGATGATTGCAAAGAAACCGAGTCGAGGGTAAGTGGAATGGATGGTGATAATGAATTAGTTGTTAATGTTACGGTTGAAACTGTTGAAGAATCATTTGAGGGTGGAAATATATTAGTTGATGATGTTAGATGTGATGAAGCAGAATTGAAAGTGAGTAAGATGGATGACAACAGTAATTCAAAAGAAGTAGAGAAAGAAAGCGTGGAGTCAGTGGGTTATGAGGAATGTTGTGAAGAAAATGTTTAAGGTTTGGGAATTGAAACAAAAGAATCAGTTGACAACAACGAATGTTTGAAAAAATTTGATAAGTTTGTTAATGGAAGTGATATGAATAAAATGGAAATTACTAGAGGGAACAAGATAGCAGATCATAAGATAGGGACCGAAAACATTGGGTTAAAGAGTTATGGAAAGTCTTGTAAGGAAGATGTCATTGGTAAAGAAATTGAGTGTTTGGGACTTATTGCTCCTATTAAACTTGATGAAGAATTGAATGGATTAGTTGAATTGAAGGACAAAAACAAGTGTCTTGAGGTTACTGATAATCTTGTTAATGAAAAGGATGAGACTAAAGGCGGGAATAAAAGAATGGGTTTGAGTAGTTTGATTTGTAGTAGTGAGATTGTTGATGGTGCAAAGGGTCGTGAGAGGAATGAAATCAATGTGAGCTCCTTGGTTAATGAATGTGATGTTGTGATGAATTCCAGCAAGGGAGACTGGACCAGTAACTCAACAAATCAGTAGACATCATAAAAGAGTGTAGTGTGGAGCAAAAGGAAGGTAGAAAGGAGAATAATAATCAAGTTGCAAGTGATATTGTTCTTGGCAAGTTTGTGAATGAGTATGCTCAACGAACGGAATGCGAGTCTTTAAGCTTCGACAAAAGGTTAGATGTTGGTTTAGAGATTCAAACAGTTGCTGCAATTATAGAAACCTTGTCGTGTTCTTTACCTACTGTTGTTGCCGCTAATGAACATATAATCTGTCCAAATGAGGGTGGTATACAAAAGGGTGTTTGTTCGTTTGGAAGATGTTGTGATTTGAAGAATGTTAAAGGTTTGATAGATAAAGAGAAAGGTTGTAACAAGGCTGCTAATAGGTTTGATGTCTGTAATACCAATCTTGAATCGAGTATCAACTCTATGTGGAACCGGTTGTTTAATGATCAAAAGTTAGCATCAGGTTTCAATGCCAATAAGATCGCAACTGCTGATGTAGGAATGAATTTAGAGAAAGAAGTGGCCAGTGATGTTACAACCGTCGATGTGTTGAATTCAGAGAGTTCTTAATTAACTAAAGGAGGGTCGGAATCAGTTGATCATGGGAAAGGTTTAGTTGTTAATATGGCAGCTGGAAGCGATATTATGTTGGAAAATAAAAATAGTTCATGGTTGCGGCTGGACTAAATAGATAACAAAAGAAAAAAACTTTGGGTTCAGGGTGACTTTAAAAAGTGTATGAATGATGTCCAAAGGTACACATCAGAACACAACACGGTCAAGATGGGTAAGCCGTTTGAATTTGTATCAATTTTGCAAAATTCTCTTAGAAAGTGTTACAATACACCACTGTTTGAGCTTAAGTACATTTGTTGGTTGTCGAGAAGTTTTGAATTTGGTGATGACAAGTTATATCAGCAAAGGAGATGGGCTGAAGACTTAGAAAAGGAAACTAAAAGCTTCATAAATGCGGTTAGTCAAGCAAGGATTAGATTACGAGTTTTAAGTAGGAATAAAGTGACATGTGGCTTGGAATTGGATACGCAGTTTGGTGTGCTTAAAAGAAAACTAAGTCATTTGGAAGTTAAGTCTGTGATTGGCCATTTAGAGAATGGAGGTCTTGGCTATGTAAAGTTTGATATGTGGAAATGGCCTACAAGAAAGAAAATAAATGGCACACAATGTAGAACTAAGCCAATGAAGTGGAAGTTTGACATGTGGAGATGGCCAAAGAGGAAAAAGGAAAGAAGGAATGAGTCATATGTGAAGCCAATGTTCTGGTATGAAGATTTGTACAAAGAATTTAGGTTAGAATGTTGCAGAAAAGGGGCAGTTGTGTTGTTGTTTATGTTTGATGCAGTGGTGGATGGGTCTTCAAAGATACAGCGAGGGAATGAAGTAAAGACTAAGTTTGCACGTGAGGGAATTAAGTATGAGATGGGTGAGTGGGTTTACCTAAAGTTGCAGCCATATATGCTAATTAGTGTGAGGAAAAGTCACCATAACAAGTTTTCTGCCAATGTCTATGATCCATATCAAGTGACTGTTGAAAGGGGTAAAGTTACTTGTAAGTTGGAGACGCTAGAGAAAGCTAAGATTCATCAAGAAAGATAAAAGGATGCAAAAGGAGGGGGGGTGATAAGGTTGTGTATGTGTTGGTACTTGTTGAATGGGCAAGTGGAAATGTTGGTGCTACATGGAAGTGCATTGAAGACGTGACGAAGAGTTTCATTTGGTCCTCTTTAGATGCTTGAGGACAAGCATCATTTCAAGAGGGATGGATTGATATGAGTCAAGGTGGACTAGCCGTTTGGCACGTGAGGGGCACGGGTAGAGTTTAAATACTCTACACGTGAGGTGCACGTGTAGAGCTCCAACCGCTTTTCCTTACCTCTGTTTTCTCATTTCATAGATAGCTTTTGTAATCATACTTTCCTTCTCAATTTCTCTCTGTAATCATTTGTAACTAATTCCTAACCAATTTGTAACAAACATCCGCCATTGATAATACAATCAAGCTTTCGGTACTCTATTTCTTATTTTCTTGGGAACTCAAGCCATTGTAATCTGTATCGATCTTGTTGATCATAGTGGTGTGTATCAAGTGGTATCAGAGCGACTTTCCTGGCAACTCAATTGTTTCCGGTGAAGACGTTCATTTTCCGGTGAAGTTTGTTATATTTCCAGCGAGTTTGTTATTTCCCGGTGAGTTGTTTTGAAGGCTACATCAATCTTGATCAAGAACAGTGGGAATTTTTTAAGAATTGGGTAATCAAGATAGTTTCTACAACAAGATCTCTGTGGGGGTGATTGGAACACGTAAAGTACCAGTAGGTAGGCCAAAGTGAAGTTCCAAAATTTCAAGATGACATCTGAGGAAAATAAAGATGCATATAAGGTGTTCACTGGAAGGTCGAT